>PVJI01020733.1:0-28401 GCA_004026765.1 Micronycteris hirsuta | reverse complement strand
GATCCGCAGACCTCCCGGCTCCCCGTGAGGCCCGAGTGACCCCTTCCCTCCGAAGCAGTCTCCCTACCGGTTGATCTTTCAGTTTTATGCACAGTCCTGGTTTCCAATCTTCTCTACTCTGGAATACAACTGGGTGATCGCTCTGCTCCTCAGAAAATCGGCCCGGTATCCCGCCAGTGGGCCGGAGAATAGCGATCACACTTCTCCCTTCTCCGCCGCCATCTTTCTCCCTGCTTTTTGTTTTTTATTTAATTCACTGCTATACCCTCAGTGCCCTCTAGAGGGTTTACGATGACGCAAGGGTTAAAACACACTTATAAATTAATTATTTCCGGAAACCCATCGCACTCTATCCGAATTCAGCCAGGGCCGTGGCTCCGATGGGCTGCTTTGTCCTCTCGGCTTAGGGAGAGGAGCCTTGGTTTGGCGTTGTGCTTCTGGGAGGTGGGAACTCTGAGACTGAGGGCGTGGTTTCACCGTCCAGGGAGGTGTGGGTCCGAGCTCAGCATGGGGCTGGGGCCTTGCAGGCTGAGGTTCGGATTTTGGGACAAAGGCACCATTCTCCACCCTCCCTGTGAGTGAGTCTCAGAGGGGCCAGTGAGCGCGGGTGTGAGCACCCACATGGGTGTGTGTGGGTGGTGAGAGGCTGAGGAGGAAGGTTTTAGCTTGTAAAGGTGCTGAGTTATTTTAAATGGGAAGATGGCCTCCCTAAACCATGGCCAGGAGAGTGGTTTCGTTCTGGACTTCCGGTCTTCAGGGATGGGTTTGTATGGGAGCATCCATGCAGATCTTTCCCCAGCGTTCCCCAGGGGGCCAGTGGAGATCTGAGCTTAGCGTGGGATACTTTTGGAACATGACACCAAGAGAGATTTTTCTTTTCACTTCGGGAAGCAGGTGAAGACCCCAAACTGGGACCAGAGGCAATTAGCCCCTCATTTTGAGTTCACAGTGTGCTGCCAGGGCTTACGGACAGTCCTGAGTCAGAGAGGCAGCCCTCTGAGTCCCTGCCCACCGCTTACCCGCCAGTATCAAGGGGCTGGATTAGAGGGGAGGGTTTTAGGGGAAGTGAGGTATTTATAGATAGAGGCTATTCATTTCCCCATTCCCCATCCCTTGGGGGAGGGAGAGCAGTGTTTTCCCCCTGTGCAGCTAAGAGAGGGGAACCCCATGAGAATCACGCATCAAGTTTGGGGGTGCCCCAAACTCTTCTCCTCAGTTAAATCAGGACTGGTGCTTATCTCACCTCTGAAAACTGTCAAGCCACCAGGTTTGCAAAATGCCCAAAGCTGCTGTGCTTTGGAGACAGGGTTAGGAAAGAGCTGGAGGGTCTGAAAGCGGGTGTCATCAAGCAGTCTGCTCTCTGGCTGCTTGGCCAGGCTAGAAATACATGAGTTCCAAAAACACTAGTTCTAAAGAACATATGCACCCTATCTTCATTGCAGCATGATGTACAATAGTCAAGATATGGAAGCTACCCAGGTGCCCATCAATAGATGAGTGGATAAAAAAGTTACAGTATACATATACAATGTGTATTCCAATACACATATTCCAGTATACAATAGAATATTACTTTGCCCTAAAAAAGAATGAAATCTTACCAGTAGTGACAACATGGATGGACCTACAAGGTGTTATGCCAAGTGAAATAAGTCAGAGAAAGATAAATAACATATGATATCACTTTGATGTGTAATGTAAAGATCAAAATAAACCAACAAACAAAATAGAAACAGACTCATAGATACAGAGAACAGACAGATAGTTACCAGAGGGGAGGCTGGGTGACAAAGGTGAAGGGATTACAAATTGTCAGTCACAAAATAGTCCCGGGTATGTAACGCACAGCACAGTCAGCAATATTGTAATAACTCTGTGTGATGCCAGGTGGGCACCTGAATAGCAGAGGGACCACTTGGTAAAGTATATGGCTGTCAAACCACTATGCTGTACACCTGGAACTAATATGAAGTGAGATTAAATTTAAACTGTAATTGAAAAATGAAATTAAAAGAGAGAATACATGCGGTTCATGTCCTTGAATGGGTGCTTTGGAAGGTGGCTGGGCTTCAGCCATCCTGCTGGCACCTTCTATTCTGCCCATCTCCCCCACCTGCCAAGAAGTCTGCCCACCAGCTCAGGGTCGCAGAAGCAGGGGAATGTGGACCAGCCTCTGCTGAGAGGGACCAGAGAACGGGAGAGCTATGGTGAACTTGAGGTTCACACCCAGGCCCCGGTTCCTCTGAGGATCCAATAAAAGCTTCCCTCAAAGGCTGGCATTTGGACCCACGGCCATAAGGAAAAACCAGACAGAAGCCAGTTTGAAGACATGGGACAGCGCACAAGAGGACCAGCCGCTTCCTTGCCAGAGCTCTACCTCTCTGCCCGTTCTGCCCCAGCCCCACCCTGGCCTGGACTGAAGCACACCTGGCGGAGGAGAAGCGCCGGCCCCGCAACTTGTTCCCCTGCCCTCCCAGCCGGGAGTGCGTACGACGGTGTCTGCCTGTGCCCGGGGGGGTGGTGGGAAGGAGAAGAGCTTTAAACAAGGTGTGGGGCTGGAGTTGTGGGGCAGATGGCCTGAGAACTTTTGGAACTGGACTGAGATCCTATTAAGGGAGTGGCCACCCATCAGTGGGAGTCCGTGGGGTAGACGACATAGACCAGCCGGGGCGGTGAGGGGTGTGTGAGGAAAGGCCATCATTAAGTCGCCGTCAGGAGAGATGCTCTGGTTTTCTATATTCAGAGGGGAACGCTGTGCTATTTCAAATCAGCCCGTCTTTCCTAAGCTACCCTCGTAGCTATTAGAAAACAGGATTCAGCAGTGTGTGCCGTCAGACACGTGGGTTGAACCCTGTAGGGACTAACCCACAAACCAACTGAACTAATGGTACAAGCTTCATATACTGGTCGATAGACACTCAGGGACAGAAATGGTACCCATCTGGGACAGAAATGGTCCTCGGAAGCCTAGCAGTAAATTCTGCGCTGGTGTCCTCATTAGTATGCGTGTGTGTGGGCTCCAATCAGATAAGGGCTGGAAAGTGTTATTAAACCCAGCAAGGAAAAGTGAGCCAGCTGCGCCTGATTATTATTGATTAAGATTTCTTCCCCTCTAATAAATTTGCTTATTAATGTGTATGGAGTCCCTGTTTTTATAAGAGCAGCCATCTATGTTCTTTTCTCTTTCATCCTTCTTTCCCCCAGATTTTTTCTTTTTTCTTTTTTTTTTGCCATGAGAGTTTTCATGTGAAAAAGTACTTTATGGCCTTGGCTGGTGGGACTCAGTAGATTGAGTGTGGGCTGCAAACCAAAAGGTCACTTGTTGGATTCCCTGTCAGGGCACAGGGCTGGGTTGTGGCCAGGTCCCCAGTAGGGGGCGTGAGAGAGGCAACCACGCGCTGATATTTCTCTCCCTCTCTTTCTCCTTCCCGTCCCTTCTGTCTAAAAGTAAATAAATAAAATATTTTAAAAAGGAAGAAAAAGTACTTTATGAAGAATCAGAACTGTGGTCTGCAGAGGGTTTGGTTGACTCTATTCTCGCTTCTGTGCCTTGCCCCCCACCCCTGTCCCATCTCAGCTAGTCTCCTGCATGTGGGGGCTGGGAGGGAGCGAAAGTCATGGTCCCATCAGCCTCCTCCTGTTCTGCATCATGTTGTCTGACCTTGGGAAAGAGCTTCCTATTAAGTGGTATCTTTTTCCTAGTTTTCTTAAAACAAAAAAGGAGAGAAAAGCTTTTTTCCTTGCTGCTTTCTTGTCAACTTTAAGGTATTCCTGGTTGGAAGTGCTTACAAGTTTTGGCCAAGTGAGGAAGGAAAATGCTTTTATTTCCAAATGGGTAAACAGTCTCTCCCCTTTTTCTTCATACCTCCAAAACAGCTCTGTAGGAAAAAAAACTGTCGATCCATTCAGAATTGAGCCAGTTGTTCCCGGGGCCAGGCTTCCACCGGTTGGGGTCAGGCGGCTGGTATGTGGTCCAAACAACGGGCATCCTTGGGAAAGGTGCCCGAAGTCATTGAAATGGGAGGCTTGCGCCTGTGTCGGGGCCAGAGCAGTGGCAAGGATGGAAAGTACACAAGATACCTCCTGGTCTGGAAGTAGCGAGGAGACCAAATTTCTAAAGTTTCTATTTATTTCATAACCATGTCAAGTATACCTCATGGAATCCGATGATGTCTAAGTTGGCAGAGTCTTTTGGATCAGTTAACTGGGATTTGCTGAGCGTTTGCTGTGTACTGGGCCCTCTAATAGCTGTCAACAAAGGCTTAGCTGAACAAAGGCTTAGGAGCCATGGTCTGTATGTCCAAGAAGTTTATCTCCTAGTTCAGGAGGTGGATTAACACACAGGAAAGAGCAGAGGGTAATATAGCATTCTCTGCGTTGGATCCTAAATTATGTGGTCAGATTCTAGCCCCTGATCTTGTTTTATTTTTTCACAGAAATCATCAATCAATGTGTATCACCTATTCATTTGTTTACCTGTTTAAGTCTTCTCTGCTGGAATGCTTCAAGAAAGCAGATACCTTGTGTATTCTGTTCACAATCTGAAATAAACAATTTAATCTGTGTCTGCTTGGCCCATATTAGGTGCTCAGTAAGTAGCTGTTGAATCAATGGATGGATTCTGAGTTGTAGAGGAGAGGTTTGTCAGGAAAGGTTAATGTGAATCAGCATTTAGTAATAGGTCTCATTTTTAATTCCATTCAGCATATATTATTCAGCACCCATTATATATAGATTTTAGCTCACTTTACCGAGTCACACTGATCATTTAAGTCGTAGAGCTTGGATTTCACCCCAGACCTGTCTGGCTCCTAAACCCACACCTTTCCAGTACACAGCGCTGGCACCCACAAGAGTGGCCCGGTCTTCCCACCGCATGTCCTGTGAGCCGTCCCAGGTCACAGACAGAGCTCCACATCTGGTCTGCACTTGACCGGGATTGAACTTGACTGTGGTGCTGTGCCAGCTGCTCTGCAATGGCCTATCTAGATGTGTCGATGCGGACCCTTCTTTCAGCCATCTGGTCATTGTGCTACCCAGGAAAATGAACATATTTTTTGTGACATTGGTGAAACAGGTACCAGACTCTCTAATTTGCCTGAGAAATTATAACATTTCCGCTCAGAAACATTTCTAATGAGGCCAAGAACAGGATTAATCTGAAATAATCGGAGCCCTCTCTCTGGTGGTGGTCTGGGGAGTGTGGCCGTTGTTTCGCTGTGGCATCAGATCCACTACAAGGGCTATCTGGTGCCATGAACATTTCAGAGACATGCTTGAGACGTGTGCATCCCCAGCATTTAGCCCAGTGGTTGGTGCGTAGTAGGCACCCACAGTAGGTACTGAATGAATGAATAAGTGAATGAATGAGTGAATATGCCAGAAATTAATGTGATATAAACTTCATCACATTATATCAACCATTACTGAACCCTGCCATTAGGGACTAATGAAGCCTTAATTACAGGATTACAGCTCACGAATATCATGCAATAAACCAGTTCAATTTTAGGTTATCTGCAGAACACTGAGGGAATTTGCTCCTATTTTTGGAACATCCTTTAGTGTAAAATATATTAGACATACAAATCATACAAATGCTAATTAGAGAAGGTATTTGGGACTAGTGTGTATTTTTCTAATCTAAAGTGTTGACATTAGGGGCATCCAGTTATCTATCTTATTAAGGACTGTGATGTTCATTAAAAAAAAAAGAGTGCTTTGTAGTTTTTATAAATCCAGTCACCAAGGGTTAAGGGCGGTATTGAGTGTAGAATTCTGAACATGCTGTGGATGTCAGGACGTTAATGCTTTGGCTGGAGGACCAGGATCCCTTGATTTCTCTTCACTTGGCTTCTACTCAGGTGTGTTTTCTTTGTCACAGCTATAGCTGACATCTATTGAGTGCTTGCTGTATGCCAGCCATTGTTTTTTATTTTTAAATTTTTTTTATCCTCAACCAAGGACATTTTTTTTTCATTTCTTTTAGAGAGAGAGGAAAGGAGAGAGAGAAACATCAATGTGAGAGAGAAGCATTGATTGGTTGCCTCCTGAATGCACTAGACCAGGGATTGTACATGCCCTAAATGGGGATTGACAACCTAGGTATGTGTCCTGACCAGGAATCGAACTTGCAGCCTTTCAGTTAGGCGACAACGCTCCAACCAACTGAGCCACATCGGCCAGGGCTGCCAAGCACTGCTCTAAGCCCTTTATGTTTAATATCTCAGTTAATCTTTGTAGCATCTCTGTGAGGTGGGTTTCATCACCTCCATTCTACTGATCAGGAACCTGAGGCTCAGAGCATTACTACCAGCAAGTACAGGTGGGATTAGAACCCAGGGCAGAACCCATGTGCTTAACCACTGCACTTCGAGGCCTCTCTTTATTTCAGTACCCCTGGGTCAGATACTTCTGCCTGTGGCAAGCAGCCAGAGGGAATACAAAAGAGTACTGGGCATTTGGGGGCATAGATTCAAGTAACAGACTAGGTCTCAGCCCTTGTGGTGCTCCAGTGCTGCCAAGAAAATGAAGCAGTTGGAACTTATATGCAGTTGTCCCTCAGTTTCCGTGGGACATTGCTTCCAGGACCCCCTGCAGGTACCCACATCCGTAGATATTGAAGTCCCTTATGTAAAATAGTATAGAACATACAGCCGGCCCTCCATGTCCATGGATTCCCAACCTTAGATCAAAAGCACTGTCTTCATCCACGGTTGGTTGAATCCATGGATGCGAAATGTGCAGAGACAGAGGACAAACTGTAGTCACAAAAACTAAGAATATAAGAATAGCAGAAAAGATTGTGTTAGAGCTCAGGGCTCGCCATTGGGGTTTGGCAGATGAATGTTAATCTGGGAAAAGGCTGCAGTTGGGGTGACTGAAAGGCAGTTTATGAGGCAGTGGGTAGGACGCGTGGTGCGGAGGGTTCTCCAACGCCGCAGTGGAGTGAAATCCAGGGAGGCCGTCGTCAGGGCCACCGCACACAGTGGGTGCTCATGCGTGGGGCTGCTGGAGGCAGATCGCCAGAGTGTGAGTGGGAGCGACTGCTCGCCCGGGCGGTAGTGCATTTCAGCAACGGCGTGGCAGACCAGTTTTCAGCAAAGGTGCGAAGGAGAGGGTCTGGTTTTGATGCTTCTCTGTCATGTTTCCTTCGCCCCTCCTTTCTGCTTTTCCCAGCGCTCCCACTGCCCTTCATGGGGGCAAAGTCATTTCCCCAGCAATTCCCTCTCACTACAGTTCTTCTCACCTGTTCTCCTGCCTTCTGATTGGTTTAGCAGATACCGCTTGAGCATGTTTTGTATGTTAGCTTCACTGTTTACCTGATCTACCCGACTGCCTGGCTAATATGATAGATGGACCCACACTCCAGTAATGGATTTGTTAATGTGCCATGTGGCCTCCTGGCTTGAGCACATGCAGATCCAGGGAGAGAGCTGGAGAAGTTGCTGACATGTGTAGAACCAGCCAGAGAAGGAGAAGCCTGTGGTAGAGACTGGGAAGTGTGGCTCTAGAGGCAGAAGGAAAACAAGAGAGTGGTTTCCCTGGAGCCAAGGGAAGAGAGCTGTAGATAAGGAAGGCAGAGAGATGGAAGGATGCTCGTGATGGATTAGGTGAACAGAGCAATCACGTAGTGGCACATTCGTGATCCTATTCTTGTAAGCGGTATCTATGTATATTTATAGAAAAATGGCAGAGAGGACACACACAAAAAGGTCATTGGTAGTTATTTCTGGAATTTTATGTCTATTTCTAAATCTTCTATAAAGAATATAAGTAGTACTGTAGTGGAAAGACATAATGCAGAAATTACCAAAAGAGAAAAATGGAAGGCACAGTCAAGGCCAAATATAACAGAAAGATATAAATATATCTATCGGCTTTGGCAACCTGGAGGCCATTAAATGACCTTGACAAAAGTCATTTAAATGGAATGGGGAGGAGCAGAGGTCAGATTGAAGCAGGTTAAGGAGTGAGTGGGAAGAGAGGGCTTAGAGACAGGTTTTGAAATACTTGGGTTTTAAATACTTAGTCATGAAGAAAAGTAGTTAGGACCGAAGCTGAAGAAGTAGGAGTTATAATTGAAAGAAAGGTGTTTATAAAATGGGAGGGACTGGAATATGTCTTTGCTAAGGAGAGAACCAGTCCGGACAAGCTGGTGATGAGCAGGATACAGGGTGAGAGGGAGATAATGGTGGAGTATGGTCCCTCGGGAGGCAGAAGGGGATAGAAGCAAAGAGAAGAGTTAGCCTTAGTCACGGAGAGGACGGCTCTTCCACTGTGGGAACATAAATGAATGAGCACATAGGTGCCATTGGGGAGATAAATGTGTATGTGGTTAGAAAGAAGATGAGGGCACTCGTATAATGGCGTTCACTTTCTCAGAAAAGTGGTGGCTGAAAACTTTGGTATGAGGTAAGGCTGCGTAGCAACAGTCTCCGTCAATAGGATAGGCTGGATGTTGGCTCTATGGGGGCATTTTACCTGACACCTTCTTGAATGTATCCAGTGTTTTAGCATAGTACCTGGCCCATTGTAGGTGCTTAGAAAATAGTTGTTGATGATATGAATACATCGTTAGAAAAAGAATGTGGCATTTCTAGTCTGTTCTTCATTATTCATGTTCTTCCATAAATGTTCAGTCTTTGTTAGGTACCACAATCCCAGAGGAACACAGACAAATGAGGACATAATCTAGAAAAAGGGAAAAGTGTGATAGGAGACTTGGAACCAAGTATAACAGAATGAATAAAGAAACTGAGGGTAGGTTGCATATAAAATTAAGCCTTTGCAGAGAACCTTCATCAGATATTTCACAGGCTGCCAATGGACCTGGTACAAGTGGTGAAAAAAAGTACAGAAAAGCACATTCTCTACTATCTAAACTGTCCCCAAAAGGTAGAAAAGACTGTTTCTAAAAGCCAAGAATTCTTGGTGACTGAGCATGTTGAAGTGCAGTCTGGATGATTGCTGGTGTGGGTACGGAACCAGCATCCATACCAGGATGGCCATTCACGTCCCTTCTGTCTCGAGGGTCCTGTGTGCCAACAGTGGGGCTCCTTCTTGTCCACCGGGCTTCGAGATGCTGTAAGTGTCCACCAGATTCATTTGAGTGGAAATGTGTTGGATTTTTTTGTCATCTCATCACAATGTGGACACTCTGTTATCTAGAACGGTCATGCTTTGCTGCCACAACGGTAATTTAGGTTCACAAAAATGACTCTGAGTCACTGCAGAGTGCCGGAGTACCATCTAAATCAAATGAAATGGTACATAAAGCGCTGTGCATGGTGACTGTCACCTACTAGGGACTCAATATGTATTTTAAAAGCTAGGAAATATCAGATTAAATATTAACTACCTTGAAGATGCAGTACTCGGCATCCTCCTACAACCACATCTAAATTATAACTAGTCCTGACTGGTGTGGCTCAGTGGGTTGTGCATTGTCCCACAGACCAAAAGGTTGCCAGTCTGATCCCCACTCAGGGCACATGCCTGGGTTGCGGGCCAGGTCCCTGGTTGGGGGAGTACAAGAGTCAATCAACTGATGTTTCTCTCCCACATCAATGTTTCTCTCCCTCTATTTATTCCTCCCGTCCCCTCTCTCTAAAGGTAAATAAATATTTTAAAAAATTACAACTAAACTATAGAACAACCACTATTCAGAACCTTCTGAAATCTAGGTAAATGAAAGTCCTATGACTAAGGATTTAGAGAAGAAGCTACTTCAAGACTGGTAGGAGGGAGGAGAAGCAGGCTGGTCCCACACCCGTGTGTGGTGGATAATAAGCAGGAGGGATATCTGGGCTGCAGAGTTTCCCTCTGAGGAGCATGGGGTCCAAGCCCCACACCTGGTCCCCCAGCCCAGGGTTCCAGAGCCAGGAAGAGAGCCCCCATAATTTTTGGCTGTAAAAACTAGTAGAGATTGAGGCCGAGGGAGCTGGTGGGCTTCTGGAGTCCCAGACAGTTCCCCTTAAAGGGCCCACACGCAGGCTTACTTGCACTCCCTCTGAGCTCTAGTGCTTGGGCAGCAACTCAAAAGGCACAAGGGACATACAAGGAGGAACTGAATTGTCTGGCATCAGGGTGAGAGCTGCAGGGGCAGCTTTCACCCAGACAAAAATACTGTCAGAGGCCATTTTTCTGTTCTGACTTTCCCCCAAAAGAGCTGGCAAGTGGGCGCCATATCTGAATCAACACCAACCTTGCTAACACTGTTTTCCCTTCATTGGTGATTCCCTGAGACCCCACCTCACCCAACATGTAGACCCACCAAAGCTGTTTCCAGTGGCTTTTTTACACCAATGGCTTGACTTGCCTCATGCTTCAGACTTTCCTAAAATCTCTTAAACAAAAGGCATCTGGCCACATACCTCTTGCTGAGTGGCCCCAGACCCAGCACTAGCGGCAGCCAAACTCAATTCACAGTTTGGCCTCTCCTGGGCATTTCCAGGCCCAGCACAAGTAGCAGCCGTCTGCAGATCACTTTGTAGTTCATGCCACATAGCCTTGATTAGAACACAGGCAGTGGGTGACCTTGGCCTGCATCCCCGAGGGGGTTCAGAGCCAGTGTACCCAGTGGACAGTTCAGACCACATCAGAGCACCACCTAATCACCTCCACAAATGACACACTCAAGGGGTGGACTCAGTGGTCACCAGAACCCCATCGAAGTAAGTCCTGCTCTGTGGTGTGGGCCCCTGCACAGCAGATTCTCCACAGTGGTTGGTGTTTGCAGCCAGCCCTTGTAGCTGATTGACCTGGGGGTAAATCCCTCTAATTGATGTGCCAACAGCAATCAAAGATCAACTACAAGAGGAGATTGTACGCAGCCCACATGGGGGGAGGGCACCTGGAGTTCCATCTTGGGTGATCAGGGAAGCTGTGCCACTGGACCCTACAGAATACCTACTACATAAGGCCACTTTACCAAGCCCAGGAGATGCAGCAGCTCTGCATGATACATAGAAACAAACACAGGGAGAACTGCCAAAATATGATACAAAGAAGCATTTCCCTCCTGAGAAAACAGAACAGAACTACAGAAAAAGAACTAAACAAATGGAGACAAGCAATCTACTAGATGCAGAGTTCAAAACACTAGTTGTAAGGATGCTCAAGGAACTTAGTGAGAACTTCAACAGCATAAGAAGGACATGAAAATCATAAAAAAGAACCAGTCAGAACCAGGAGCCTCTGGGATAACTTCAAGCATACCAACGTTTGCATAATGAGGGTGTTGGAAGGAGAAGAGAGAGAGAGAGGAAGAGTTTGAAAACCTATTTGAAAAAATAAGGACAGTTCTCTAACCTGGTAAATAAAATAGACATACAGGTCAAGAAAGTGCAGAAAGCCCCAAACAAGATGAATCCAAAGAGGCCTACCCAAGACGCATCATAATTAAAATGCCAAAGGTTAAAGGCAAAGAGAATCTTAAAAACAGCAAGAGAAAAGCAGTTATTTACCTACAAGGGAGCTCCCATAAGACTGTCAGCTGATTTCTCAACAGAAACTTTGCAGGCCAGAAGAGAGTGGCAAGAAGTACTCAAAACAATGAAAAGCAAGAACCTACAACCAAGATTACTTTACCTAGCAAAGGTATCATTTAGAATCCAAGGACATATAAAGGGCTTCCCAGAGAAGAAAAAAACTAAAGGAGTTCATCACCACCAAACCAATATTACATGAAATGTTACAGGGTATTTTTGAGGAAGAAGAGAAGATAAAAAATATGAATAATAAGCCCTGGCTGGTGTAGCTCAGTGGATTGAGCGCGGGCTGGGAACCAGAGGGTCCCGGTTCGATTCCCAGTCAGGGCACATGCCTGGGTTGTGGGCCAGGTCCCCAGTGAGGGCCATGTGAGAGGCAACCATACATTGCTGTTTCTCTCTCTCTCTTTCTCCCTCCCTTCCCCTCTCTCTAAAAATAAATAAAAATTAAAAAAAAGAAAAAATATGAATAATAAAATGGCAATAAATACATATCTATCAACAATTGAATCTAAAAAACAAAGTAAATGACAATAGAACAGAAACAAACTCAGATACAGAGAACATTTTGACAATTGCCAGGTGGGAGGGGATAGGTAGGGTAGGGTGAGTGAAACAGGTGAAGGGATAGTACAAATTGGTAGTTACAGAATAGTAATGGGGATGTGGAGTACAGCACAGGGAACACAGTTGATAATATCCTAATAACTACGTATGGTATCATATGGGTATGAGATTTATTGGGATGATCACTTAGTAAGTTATATAATGTCTAATCACTGGGCCGTACATCTGAAACTAATGTAATATTGTATGTTAACTGTAATTGAAAAATAAATATGATTTAAATTTAACCAAAAAGTAAATAAATATTAACTATCTTTTTAATGCTAAGTCCGTAGGTGATCTATCCCTGATGTCTGTATTTATCGTTGAGAAACCACAGGGCTTTGTTAAAAAAGCCTGTACTTTGACCAATCATGTTTTTTTTTTTTTTAAGATTTTATTTATTTATTTTTAGAGAGAGGAGAAGGGAGGGAGAAAGAGCAATGTATGGTTGCCTCTCACATGGCCCTCACTGGGGACCTGGCCCGCAACCCAGGCATGTGCCCTGACTGGGAATCGAACTGGGACCCTCTGGTTCCCAGCCCGCGCTCAATCCACTGAGCTACACCAGCCAGGCAAAAAAAAAAAAGCCTATACTTTGAAATCAGACTGGAGTCTCAGCCCCCGCTGCACCATGAGCTGCATCGCCCCATCTGCTTTCAGACAGCTCCGACTGAAGAGGCGGCGCAGGTCTGCCGTGGCCACCAGTCGGCTCAGGTTCTGCTGTCTGATGCCACGTGAAACAAGTCTGCCCTCTCTTTGGGGAAGTCCATAAGTTGTGGTGGGGGAGGAAATTCCTAGAGTAGTTTTGAAAATTGAATAACATCTGTAAAAAGTTTAACATAGTTCCTGGCTTATGGTGAGCAGTCAGTACTGTCTCTTTCTTCTCCTTATTAAGAAAAATGTTTAACTCAGTGGAAGTTCCTTCCTTGATTATTATAGAGAGTAGTAGTCCTAGTCTACTATTATCTGTAGAGTATTAGTATAAATATTTTCTTTGGCATGAATTTTCAGTTCCTTCTCATCCTTTTGGTCTTATTCACTCATCGTATACAACCCTATGTGGTGAGCTACACATGGTTGTAAGTGTGTCTCCTAGGTGGGCACTCACGGCCCTGCCTGGGTCCCAGCAGGTCAGGGTTACGGAGGTGGAGACGGAGCCTGGCATGTACCCACGGCCCTGCCAGCTGACCCGGCCTCACTCCTAAGGCAGCCTCGTTAACCTCCAGATGTGACATCTAGGTCCCCTTGGTTCCCAGGTAACTCGTTAAGAAACCTGCACGCACCTGCATCTCTTTTTATAGTCTCCCACTTAGGTCTTCCAAAGTGAAGTGGAAGATTACATTTTTTAAAAATTTGCCAACTTTCAAGATTTCTCTTCCTTGATAGATTACAGGAGGCAATGATAATCTTTTCCCTCTGACATTGGCTTTGAGAAGAGCTTGTCAGTGTTATTAGTGCTAAATAGGAATTGATCTCTACTAGGCAAACTAATAAGACAAACCAGAGCCCTCCCCTTTTCCGCGTTCCTTTCTTTCCCTGTCTCGGAGGTGTCCTTCTCCATGGCTGCTTCTCACGAGGCCTCCCCGCAGAGCTCTCCCCGTCTTCCCTCGCACACCTCGCCACATGCATGCTGTCCGCGTCCCTGGGCTTCTTTCTGCTTCGATCTGCGGTGTTTACCTGTACCTCTGGATGTCTGACTCTCTCTCTAGACGGGCCACTCTGGGCAGCTACAGGACATTTCTAACCATCTCATTTCAGTGTCTCATCACAGTGTCTAGCCCACAGTTGGTTCTCAGCATATGTTTTATGGACACATTCCTTTCGTAGACACAAGTACACACTCATGATTTGGGAGTGAGGAATCACTTGGTTTGATTTTAGTGGATAGTTGCATGCAGTCAAATGGTATCAGGTTATACAGGTGAAATTCGGAGTCACCATTGGAGCTTTATGTGTTGTTTCTGGAAACCTGTGCCCTTAAGGGTGACATATTACTTGAGCCCTGCATGCTTCCCTGAGAATACACCTGCAGGAGGTGTTTGAGCCCATCCAGAACCATGGGAGAGGACCCCATCCCTTGTGGGGTCCTGTGCTCTGCTCAGAGACACTTTGGGGAGTGAGGTGTCTCATTCCCAAGGGGACTTTGGACTAGTGTCGTCCAAAGAGCCACGCAGGCCTGTAGGCTCCCTTCAAGAGTGGTTTTGGGTACAAGACACTGTGCAGTGTAGCCCCTGGGAGCTAGGGGTCCCCAGGGAGTGTGGGGGATGCTGGAGAAAGCTCTGAGGATTCTGCAGCTGTGCCAGAGCCAGCCACGAGTGCAGGTACTGCTGGGGAAGATTACAAGCCACAGACCAGCCACCCAGGACGGTGTGTTGAGGGGACCGGCAGAGGGGGCCTCGGGCTCGGGAGACCTTCTTGCCAATGTGAGTTGGGAATCACCCTCGACATCGGGTGCAGTGCAGAGGTTTCCATTTTTCCAGCAGACTCCGTACTGAGGAGGTGGAACACTGCGACGTGAAGGGGATGAGAATTGTGGAGCTGGGACCCCCAGGAGAGGCCACTTAGGGCAGCACCCTCGAGTCCAGCCTGAGGCCTCAAGGGACTTGTCATAGCCGTGAGGCGGCAGGAGATTGTCACAGACATGATGCTAACCAGATGGGCTGGGGATTTCAGCCCCACAGTTGAACTCTGAAGAACAGATTGGTTGTGCCCTCTGTCTGTCCCATTCCAGCATCCCCCTGGATGGTTCAAGGCCACGGCCGCGCTGTAGCCCCTCCATGCTTGCATCATGAGCTGCTACGCCTCTCGCCTGGAAGGCTCCAGAGACTCCTTCTAGGAGAAGAAGAAATGTTTTGGAAGGAAGCTCCCTATCTCCTAGCCTTGGCCTTGGAATTGAAAAAGGGTCTGTTTACTGAGCTCTCAAAGTAAGCATCCTCATCTGTGCCTCCAGAGGTGAAGATGATAAACTCTGAGTCAGTTCCCTCTGCCCTCCACCTTGTGTTTGGGCACATGACCTGGAGAGATGGCACCTTCCTCTGCTGGAAACCTGATGGTGTTTGAGGCCCAGACCTGCTGGGTTGGTTACTGGGCCTTACATTTGTGTTAGTGCAAGTACCAGGGGCCAGTGAGACTCCAAGGCACACAGGAACTTGGAGGGGATCGCTCTGCTCTTTGACTTGCATGAAATGGCTCCTCTTGGCAGCTGCCCCTTGTCTGCAGTTTCACCGGCCATGATCTTGGAGGCAGGATGGTGATGTGGGAGGGAAGAGCTGGGAGTAGCACTTCCTTCTTTTGAACTCCAGCTTTCTCTCTCTGCTTTCCCAGACTCAGACCTGGCTTCTCTGCAGCTACATTAGCCCCCTATAGCGAGGAGGTCTTGATTACCCCTCACCCTCTCTGCCTTTCTCAGGAATAAGGCATAAGTCAAGCATAAGACTTTTCAGCCCTTAAAACATCTTCATCTTGACCGCGCTTGATAGGAACCTAGGAAGCAAGTACAATTTTATTCTTGGGGTTCACTTCTTTCTGCGACTTTGGGAAGCTACTCTTTCCCAACATGGATTACCGCATCGATGCCTAGTTGCATGGCTGACACCTTTGGATTCCTATGATTTTATTGCACGAGCGGTAGCATTTTTACTCTACAGAAGACTCTGCCTTTTATGACACGCATTGAATGTCATCCTTAGACTGTCTCTGTAAAATGCCACCTCTTAAAATATTAGTCTCTAATATGCACTCGAGAGTCCATCCAATCACCTTGGGACCTGCTTGAACAAGCAGCGTCATCTGGCGGCGCTCGCTGCACGGAGGGAAAATGCTTACTGGGCGTTGTTTCCCGCGCACGGGATGACGCTCTTGCTTTGTTTCCATGAATGTTGCGCTGGCCTGGCTGTGCTGGGCGCTGCTGTGGATTTATCGTCATTCATGCCCAAACCCGAGCATCATCAGTTTTCCCTCCCAGTGCCCGGCCTTGAAAAGTATCTTGTCTGAGGGACTGTGGATCGTAATTGTGACAAATGAGAGGCCGTTGAAATGGTTCTGTCAGAGCTGATTTGTCAGAGTGCTGATTTCAGTCCAGAGAGGGAGCAGCCTCATTATTACCACCAGCAATCATTCCGTTTTGATTATTTTTTGGAAATCACTTCAGCGCCTGAGATCTTTGTTTCCTCCTTCCTGAAAACAGTTTTGAATGGCAATGTTTTAAAAGTGGTGCCGCAGGATGCCCACTGTCATTTCTCCCACTTGTCTCCTTTTCTGGGTGTTAAACCCCAAGTGTGGGCCCCCCCGATGCGCATTTTTATTACCAGCAGGCTGTCGCTCTTCAAGAAAGTCCAGAATACAAATGTCTGCACTGGCAAAATAGATCAATTGGGGGGTGGAAATTTGCTGTCAGAATAGGGTTTGTCACCCTGAGTCACGATTCACTGCGGGATTCCTTCCATAACCATCTCCTCCCACGTTTCACGTTCATTCATGCGTTAGCTTCATGGCAGCAGTGGAGTGGGGACGTGGGGAGCTGGGGAGTGTAAGCCAGTGTCGCAGGACCTTTGTGTCCTGCAAAGCTGGTGGAGAAGACACCGCCTCAGAAACCAGTAGCAAAACAGCTGGGGTTGATCATAGCCCTTCAAGCTCATTCTTATGTCCCAAATGTTCCAAATCACAGAGGCCTCATCTCCTAGTTTCCCCCCCGGCCCCTGAATTCTTTCCAGTCTTAGAACGAGGCCCAGAGAAGGGACCGCCACTGAAATCTGTGACGCTCCCATCGCCCCTATGCTCTGAGGCACTTTCTGTTTGTGTGTGTTCATTCATTCATGCCCAGTGATGGTCCCATCTCCTCGCCACTCCTCCTGTGGCCAAAATTCACGCTGGACTTGGAAGTGACATGTGTGTCAGAGGGAGAGATTTTTTCAGAAAAGTTAAGTCAGCAAGGGGCCAAAGCCACACACACTGCTGTTGGCCTGCTGACGGCCCTCCTCACACACACCTGGCATCGACGGGCACGTCCATGGCTTCGTCGGAGGCTTTTAAACTTAACGTCACAAGTCTTAAACCTTCCAACTCGGGAGCTTTGATTTTTTAACCATTTAACCCTGAAGTTTTGCTTTTGGTTAAATCTCCCTTTTCTTTTGGGTGGTTCTGGCAGCTTCCTGGTGAAGTTGGAGTTGGCTCGTGCCCCACCTCTCCGTACCTGCCAGCTCAGGCCACCTCCTGTTGGTGTGTGTGACTTACTCTGACTTTGTAAACACTGCTCCCCACCCCCCACAGCACTTTAGAGAAGAATGTGGTAGTGGCAGACGTGAAGGATGACATCTACTTATGAAGCCATGGTTTTAGCTGGAGGGTCACCTTTTGTTTACAGAGAGTGACACTCAAAGAAAAGAAGACCAGAGAGGAATCAGGGAAACGAGGTGGGAAAGGAAAGAACAGCAAAAGAAGGGAGTTGATCAGGATTTATTGCGCATGCCCTGAATTCAGAGTCTAAGTTAGATTCTGGGGGAAATCAAAAGAGAAATGCCAGAGCTCTCTCTTCCATGTCTTGACCATGAGGTGGGGGATCCCACAGACCCTCAGACCTGATGAAGCAGCTCAGAAATGCTGAAGAGCAGCGTGTCAAAGTCTGAAGAAAGTCACACTTAGGCCGAGGGGAATGCCTGGCTGCTGAGGAGGTGAAGAACGAACGGGCCTCCGGCATGCAGTGAGATGGACCAGGGGAAGTTTCCTTGAAATGAGTGCGCACCCTTTTTGAAAGATCAAATGCTGGAAAAGACAGCAGCGCGAGGAGGAGGGGCTAGGTCTTCTGTGGTTGCGGGGGTGGGGGCACGATCGTGGGGCATAGCCTTGAGCAAGAATGAAGTTCATTTACTGGAGTGGAGGATCTATTCTGGAGACTCATAAGATGGAGTTGGTGGCGTAGGAGGAAGCCAGTTACCAGGCTGATGGGTTTTAATTTAGGGCCTAATGCAATAGGAATCCACTGTAAGCAGGACCTCCTGAGGGTGAGGACTTGACTGCTGTTGTCAGACTAGATGCTTCCTGAGGACAAAGAATCTGCCTCTTCCTTTCTTCAGGTGTTAATCTTTGTTTTTGCCTGAATGACCAACCAGTTGGGCTTTATATCTGAAATACTGTGTCTCCACGAGAATATACACCTGTCTAGGCCATGGGTCCTCCCCTGTGAGGCCCTGTCCCGCATGACTGTCTTGAAATCATTACACAGTATACCCAGACGGAGAGTAAAATGCCTCAGTAGTCAGGCAGGCATTTCTTTATTATATTCTTGTCTTCAGAGCACTGTTTTCCAGAGACCCCCAAGGCATTGTACCAGCCCCGGAACTTTTGAGTGGTACAAGTTTATCTTACAGTGAACGTTTTCCTAACAGCCATGATGAGTGAGTAAGAAGATCAGGACCAGCAGGGATGGCACTGAACAGGATGTGGGTGAGAGGCAGAGATCAAAGGCGGGCAGCCAGTACAATACTTGTAAGAGGAGGGATGTGCCCAGGAAGGCCTTAACTTCGATGCCAGTTGGAGATCCGCAGATGGAGCGGACGTTGAGAACTGTGTCAGGAGCAGGGGAAGATTGGATCTCTCCCCCAAACCCTTTCCCTCTCCCGATGAGATGCGGACGCTCACACCTACATCACACACTCATCCGACTTTGCCCCTTTATGTCTGGCTTTTCATATGCTCCCCCTTCCCCCCGGCCTAGGGCAGCTTATAAATGCTTTTAGCATGCATCCTCTTGGGAGGCAGGTGGGAAGACAGGCAGGCAGCCAGGAAATCTTGGTGGTTATTAAACTGAGTCTTCGAGGACCTTTTTATTAGCGATTAGACTCAGCTCCATAGCACTAAAGAGTATAAACTCCTGCTCTCTTTTGCTCAAACCTCCAAAGAATCTGTTTTCTATGATGTTTATTTATAACCTGAATAGACATGGGGCGGGAGCCCTGGGGACTGTGAGCCTTCAATGTGCTCCCAGGAAGGAGTGGGTTAGCAACACCACGGAGGGAAATCATGGGCGCTCCTTTTGGGTGTCACCGCACCCCACCCCAGGCCTTCCCATCCCTCCAGTGACTGGAAGCTGGTTTTGAAGTATGGTGCTTTAAAGAGGTGTCCGTTCAGGGTCTGTTTGTTTTGAGGGGGTTCAGTTTGTAACGTGAGGGTTGTAATGCTGCAGAGACTCATGTATCACCAAGCTGGAAACCTTCTGGCACACAATTAGGCCACCTTGAGACGGTGGGATGAGTAAACCCATGTAAGCCCTTTCTTCGGGCCCTGCCCACACAGTAGTCAGTATTACAAGGAAAGGACTTGGTCGGGTGACTTTTGTGCTCCATGGGTAAGGGGGAACCTGAGTGGAAGGGTGCAGTGATTTGAAGGGGAAATGTTGGTGATGGGCCCTATTGTGGTAGGGGCTGCTTATCCCGACCCCCCGCAGGCCCTCTAGAGGCCCCTCATGGCCAGTATCAGGTGTGAGGAGACCACCTGGCTGCCATCTGGGTTAAGCGTAATCAACAGGCTGACATGAGTGTTGAATCCATAGCTTGGACCTCTTAGCACTGAATGACCTGGTTCTGATGGTGACACACTTAAGGCTGATGGTTTCAAGTAAAGAACACCCCTGAGCAAGCAGGCCAGAGGTTGTGGTGCTTTCAAATGCTCATGAAGATCTAGGGATAGTAATCATTGTGATGTGGCGCCTTGTTTTTCTGAGTGCAAGCTTGCCACCGCCGCTGGCCCGTTATTAGTAAGTACACAAGTGTTGGAATCACCAGGCTCCTTACACATACCTGGTCTCGTCTGGTCTTCACAGCAAGTCATACCCGAGAAAGTTATAGTGCTCCCGGAATAAACTCAGTGTACACACGTAAGCGGATATGGCTTCATTGACAAGCTCAAGGTTACAGAAACTGGTAAGTGGGCAGGGCCACACCAAGGGCGCATCTCTATCTCTCAGGCACTGCCTTCCTTCTCTTCCTGGGCTTTGTGGCTGTTGCCACTTGGGCCGGTTCTAGTGCTGGGGACAGCTGGGCTGAGCCACTCATACGCTCTCACCCTCTTCTGCAGCGAGGAAGGCATGCCTTTCTCAGGAGCTGGAGTTTGGTCTGTGAGGGAGAGCTGGCGCTTTCTCTACGATGGAAAGCAAAGGCTGGAGCCCGTCAGCACAGCACGTCAGCCCCCGAGCTGCTGGCTTTGTCGGGTGAAAGCATTAACTTTTTTATCTGTTGGCATCTCGTTACTTGAACCTAGAAGTTTAAATGTAGACTAAATATAGCTGCGTTTAATTTCTATTTTATAAATTACACAATGTTCTGTTGTCAAGCAGGGCATGGCATTTTTTTAATAGGTAATTATTCAGAATTGCATATAAAACTTAGAGCCAGCATCTTTCAGTAAAAGAGCTGAGGGTTAGCTCCCCTCAAAATGTGCCCTCTGCTTTGAAAGCGGCCCCTCTTAGCCTTCTGAAAATGATCAAGTCTGTAGCTTCCCATTGGCCGACTGCTGCTTTTTACTTATTAAAATTCCATTATCATCTATACTAAACAGAAAGATATCAAAAGTAATTTCTGTTCTTTTCTGTGTACGACTTCCTTCGAAAACTTTTCATAAGTAGATCTACAGCTTCCTTTGTGAGAGCTAGACACCAGGCCTTTGTCCGCTACCTGGAGCGTACGTGTTTGACTGGCGGGTCATCACTGGGCTGAGAGGAAGAGAACTCACATGCAGGCCAAGGCCAAGGCCAAAGCCACAGCCAAGGTCAGGCCAGGGGAGCCACTCTCCGTAGCAGGGGTTCAGGGTGGCGGGGCCAGCTTTACAGAGACCTCTAAGCAGGGGCTGTCTCAGCGCCCAGGGGATGCCCGGGTGAGCTCACCTCACCACCAGTGTGATGCAGCCAGGAGTCTTGCCCTTCCCGCTACTAAAGGCCCTAGTCTTTAGAAGGCTAGTACTTTTCATTTTTAGAATATCTTGAGGTTGGGGTTTTTCTAGAGGTTTTGGGCCAAATACTTTTTACTTTACTAGGATAAGTAGGATTGCAAAGTGTGGAGAGATTCCAGGGTCCTGTACGTGTCTACATTCTTTGGGAATGAATGTCTTCTGAAGTCTCTCCCCAAAACTGGAGTAGGACCTTATAACCATCCCTTAGTTCCCAATCGTCTGTGACCATGGTTACATTTACCACAAGTTTAAAAGCTGTTTGAGGCTACGAAAAATAAAAGAAAATTATGTTGTTACACACATAAGTGCTGCGGACTAGCAATTAGCGTGTGCCTGTGCACGCGCACACTCACACACGTGTGCGCACACATCTGTGCTGCTCGAAGGAACTTTACCGGTCAGTTAAAATGACAGCCCTGATAGGAGGACATCTTTTGGTGAATAACCCTCCAGGCAGTGGAAACACTAGGCTCTCTGGGTTAAATAGAGAGCTGGAATATTCAAAAGAGACTTCATGGAGGAGGCAGAAAATCAATTGGATTTTGTAGACCGAATAGGAATTGGAAAACCAAAGAGGATGGAGGTGTGAGAACCCCGTGTGTTCAGGATATTAGATTGTGTCAGGAGGCCTACTGGACGTGAGGGTGGAAGATAAGGCAGAGCTGGAACAGGGTGTCTGCCTCACCCCTGCAAGCGGTAGGTGCTTGAGACGGGGAACCTGCAAGCGCCTCGACTAATCTGAGGGACAGCAAAACCCAGCTATCTTAGGTTCCCCATCCCCTTATCTTGGGTTGGGGATTAGTCCTTGGCAAAGAGTCTGAAGGTAATGCGGCAAGCCCGGGAGCTATGGTGTTTGTCTTGGAAAAAGGGAGTATCGTGGTTTTAAGATTCATGTATTTACCACGTGGATTCTCACCACTCCTGTCCCCAGTTGTAGGGCATATTCCCAAGTTTTTCATGGTGGATAGGAGAGGAATAGATATTTTCTTCTCCCTTCACATACACCTTTGCAGCTGCAAGCCCTAATCATCAAGTTGTCATGCTCCACTTCTTACACAGCCAGGCAGCCAGCTGCGGGACACCCACCTGGGCGACGCAGCGGCAGTAACCTCTGCTTGTGGGACAGAGGGAAACCGGTTTGTTTAGAAACTGAACTCCTATCTCTGGCTTCTGAGACAGAGCTTTTTGGCCTAAATGCCTTTGAAATGAGTGTTTTTCTCCCACGCGAGATTCCTTTCCTACAAAGGACATTTCTCCAGTTCATAAAATATGGGTGGATGTTTCTGTGGATACTGCTTTGAAGATTGGATTAAATAAGAGCAAAATCTCACCAAGAAATGGTCCCATAATGATAAATGGCATAATAGCATACAGGGCTGGGAGTTCTGCAACCAGAACATTCTAGGTTCACCTCTCCTGTGTAAAACAGGCCTTGCCATTAAT
Organism: Micronycteris hirsuta; assembly: GCA_004026765.1. Lineage (NCBI taxonomy): Eukaryota > Metazoa > Chordata > Mammalia > Chiroptera > Phyllostomidae > Micronycteris > Micronycteris hirsuta. The sequence continues at coordinate 5,917 of PVJI01020733.1, read as the reverse complement.
ACCTTGCAGGGTTGTTTTTAGATTTCATTTATTTATTTTTATAGAGAGGAGAAGGATGGGAGAAAGAAAGGGAGAGAAACATCAATGTGAGAGAGCAACACTGATCAGTTGCCTCCAGTACATGACCCAGCCGGGGACTGAACCAGCAACCCAGGCATGTGACTGGGAATTGAACCAGCAACCTTTCACTTTGCAGGACAACACCTAACTGAGCCACATCGGTCAGGGTGCAAGGTTGTTTTAATGATTAGAAATGGTATGTGCAAAGCATCCTGGCTTGCAGTTATTCAGTAAGGGGTAGATGTTATTAATAACATCCACATTTTACGGAGGTTATTTCCCTGAGCTGGGGGTTTGCTGTTTTGCTCTGTGAGTTGGTGGTACCAGCTTCCTCAAGCAGCATCTCTGTAGGCAGTGAGCACAGGAAACCCACCTGGCAAGAGTGGGCCTTGGGCAAACCCACACTCACAATCTCTGATAAGAAGAAGTCTTTTCTTTTTGCTTTGTTGAGAAGGCTTTGCTTTCTTCCACTGGGAAATCAATTTCACTGTGCAGTGGATCTCAGTGAGTGGGGTCGTACTACTGCTTTTCTAAAAGAGAGACATGGTTCTGTTGTTATTAATTATGGAACTGACACAAAGACTGGTGGAATTTATAGAAGGAAATAACCTGTTTACTCTCCTTCTGCCATACCCACTCCTTTCTAGAAAGTCAGAGTGAAGAAGTGATTTTTATCTTCCTGCCTGGAAACCATACCCTCTTCTTGTTTAAAACAAGTAGCCTCATGTCCTTGGAGACCCGCCGTATATGAATGTCTACAAGAAAAGGAATTTTTGTCGGCTGTCACTTTGAAGGCACAGTAACAAAGCCACCGTGCCAAGAGATGCCTGAAATAGCCGAGCATGTAATTATGGGGCTTGATGCTTCCCAGTCACGAGCTTGAAAACACGCCCTTTTTGGAGTTGGATCCAGCGTTAAGGTCCACTGGTTGTGGATGACGAGAGGTTTTTATTTTTTACTGGGTTTTCTGACACATACAGTGCCGCTCACTTTCATATAATACAGTGAGATGCAATGGAAATCTCAACAGGAAACAGTGGCGTTAGGTGAGAAGGGTATTTGTGTTACATTAGCTTGTTTTATAAAACAATTATTATGTGCAAAGTTATGAAGAGTAGTCATTCCTCATATTTTTGAAATTGGTTTGACTACCCCTTCTTTTTTAACATACAGCCTCCTGACACACAGCACTGATTGTGTTGGGTTGGCCAAAAAGTTCCTTTGTTCTTTCCCATAAGATGGCTCTAGTTGTGCTTAGTGGTTTTGAACTTCATTTGAAACAACTTTGTTACATTATATTGTGACAGATGTCATATCAACGCACATTAAAAAAACATCAAAACTGGTGAATTTTTGTGTAGTCGTTTTAATATTGAAGATGGAAGAAAATAAGGAACATTTCTGGCATATTATGCTTTATGGTTTCAAGAAAGGTAAAAATGCAACTGAAACACAAAAAAAAAAAAGAAGATTTGTGCAGTGTATGGAGAAGGTGCCGTGACTGATCAAATGTGTCAGAAGTGGTTTGCAAAGCTTCCTGCTGGAGATTTCTCACTGGACGACGCTTCCTGGTTGAGTAGACCAGTTGAAGCTGATAGCAATCAAGTCAAGACTTTGAGAACAATCAATGCTCTACCACATGGGAGATAGCCATCCTACTCAAAATATTCGAATTGATAAAGTTATTGGTGAAAATGAAAATATGTCTTTTCTTATGTAAAAAACCATACAGACTTTTTGGCCAACCCAATGTAAGTCCAGCCAAATGGAGCCACGTGACGGGCAGCAGTTTCGTCCAGTCCCATGCCCAGAATTGATTCTTTTTGGCTTCTGCTGAGAACTCTCTTCCAACGACCACATAGCCTCTAGGGGGAAGCAGAACACCTCGGTCTTCTGGCTCAGTCCCAGCCCTTCCAAGTCCACGGTGCAGCACCCACCCTTCTCCGCCTCGCCGAAGAAACTCGTCCTGTGGGCCTTGCCAAGTAGAGACCTTTGCCATTAAGCCTCCTCTACCCCACTTCCCCCCGCTTACCCCCTTCTCCTCCACGCTCTTAAACCCTCATGGTCTGTCTTGTACCATATCGTGCCGCTTAATGTGGGGCGCGTTTGCTGTTGTTTTGCAATCAGCTATGCCCCTCCTTTTGGCAGGAACGATGTCTTATGTCTCTGTGTTTCCCACGATGCCAGGACTGCCCTGGAGGCCTGACTACATACTTGACAGCAGGTGGGGGATCCCTTAACTTGCAGTGAGTGCTTGATATGTATTTGCTAATTTGATTGCCAGAGATGGTCTTGGTTTTGCACAGGAGAAAGTATTTTCTTTGCTTCACTTATTTCTGAAATGGCTACATGCTTTCTGGTTTGTTTCTGATTAGGGTGTAAAATACAGGCTTTTCAAAATAAACCCTGCGGTGCAATGAAAAACATTGACTTGGGTGCCATGGTCGCAGGTTGGCTCTTCCCCTTCCTGGCAGTCTGTCTTGGTCAAATTTGCTTCTCAGCCTCAGGGTTTTCATCCATAAAGTGGGGCTGTCTAAGCTGATCATATAATTAACAGATTACAGTAATAATCTAAACTGGATGATATTTGAAGGTAAAGGACGAGTGGTTTTTATTTTGGGGCTTATCTATAAAACTGTTCTACTCAAAACTGATTTTCAAAACATAATTTCCTGCAAAAATTAATACACAGACCGGACTAACTGTGAAGGGACATGCCCAGCTGTCCAGGCCCTACCTCCCCAAGTTGTGAGTCCTGTCCAGCTCTGGCCGGAGAGTACTGATCGAAAGAGCACAGTCCCACCGGCATGCCGTCAGGTGGCTGTCTCAGCAGTAGAGAGTGTACCCAGGGATGGCTGTGCATGTGGGGTGATAATTTGACTGCCCTGTGAACACAGAAATTTGCTCTTTCCTTGCGAAGTCACTAGCAACTTGCCCAGAAAGCTGCGGGACCAGCCGTGGCACCTCTTCTGCACCCAGCTCCTGCCGCTGCAGCAGCGGTGCTTATCTCCTGGGTTTGCCGTAAACTGGCACAAATAGCGCCCCTTTTAATTACAAACTCTTCTGTTAAAAAATCATAAGCATGTAATTCTGTAACATAACAATATCATGCTCAAGCACACCATATAACAATTTAGGTGAAATGTTCAAATTAAAACTATAAATTATTATACCCATATTACTATCCTGCCAACCACACTCAAGCAGGCATTACTTCTGCTGGACCCTGTAGTTTGAGCTGTAAAATACATACCTGCCCTGACTGTTGGCAGCCCATTTGGCCAGGGTGATTGGCTTTCTAGGGTTGGACACATCCCTTTTAGGAACTAAATCCATTACTCCTCACCCTGCCTCTTGTAAGTGCTGTTTGTTCTGGTAATGACCACCCTTTAGCCTTGTGTTGATTTAACCTAAAGTCCTGCAGAGGTGAGGCTTGTGTTTTTGCCAACTCCTTATGCGATGAAGAATTCAAGGAGTGCTCCGGGACCTCCTGGAAACAATGAAGGGTCTGCTTGTGGTGAATATCAGCGTGTGACGCAAGACTCAAGTCTGGGGACTGGTTATATTGCAGGGACGGCCCTTTGCATGGCTCCTAACGGCCTCTTCTTTCTGTAGGTACGTGTACATCCCAGTGGGCGGGTCCCAGCACGGCCTGCTGGGGACGCTGTTTTCCACTGCGACGACTTTCGCATTCGTGAGCTACTGGCATGGTGGGCACGACTACCTCTGGTGCTGGGCGGCACTCAACTGGCTGGGAGTCACCGTGGAGAACGGAGTCCGGAGGCTTGTGGAGACCCCGTGCATCCAGGACAGCCTGGTGAGCAGGAGCCCTGCTCGCGCGGCGGGGACAGGCGGGCCAGGGGTGCTGGGTTTGGGAGGGAAGGCTGTCATCAGATTCAGCGCATCATGGGTCGTTCTTGCTAGGTGAGTTCGAAGCCCCTGTGCCTAGAGGTAGGACAGTTAAAAAACCGTCCAATGTAGCTACTTAAAAAAAAAAACAACAGAATGTTTTAAGCCCCGGCTGGTGTGGCTCAGTTGGTTGGAGCATCGTCCTTTAGTGGGGGGGTTGCGGGTTCGAGTTTTGGTCAGGACACGTACGAGGTTGTTGTCGGATCCCCTGTCCTGGCACATACAGGAGGCAACCAATTGATGCTTCTCTCTCGCGTTGATGTTTCCCTCTTCACCTTCCTCTCTCCTACACAGCAAAGAAAAAATGTTCTCAGGCAAGGATTAAATATATTAATGTTTCAACTATGAAAGCAATAGATGTTTATTATATGAAAATGAGAACATTTAGACAAGAATAGAAGAAATACCTCAGCAGAAAACTGTTAACCCCCTTTCTCCCATATATTTTCTATACAGACACACACACACACACACACACACGACATTTTAAGCAAATGTTCTTATTCCAGAGATATGCTTGTGTCAGGGCCACCTTTCTATGCCACCAAATTCATTTCTAACCACCCTTCTATATGGGCTATAATGTGTTTAGCCTTCTATTATTAATAACATACTATTCTGGCTTTTTGCACATAGCAGTCGCACTGAGATGCATATCATCGCCAGGATGAATTTTTGTGTGTAAGGTTTTCTCACCTTTAAGGTTTGCCATGCATACTGTTAAGCTCTTTCTTAACCACCCTGCAGACAAAGTGCCAACTTACCTCCCTACCCACAGTTCGTGAGAACGTCCTCGCCGGTACTGAGTGGCGCTGGTACTTTAGTCTTTGCTAATTTGATAGTGACTGTTATAGTAGCATAAAGAAGGCTAAGGACTTAAGTTTCCAACTCTACAGGAAAATGATTTGGAAAATAAACCAGTCAATCAACTTTGATTTACACATTTTAAGTGATTTTAAATTGAGGAAATGTTTTATCACGCAAATGTGTATATGGTACGCCAGAATCTTGTAGGAAATCATCAGTTCTGAAAATGAAGCAATGCTCTGATAGCCCTGAAAATGTAGCTAAAAAGCAATGTGCTGGCATTAGTGCTCAGAGTAGGGAGTAAAACACAAGAAATTTAGTGGGAAATGATTAATGTGGCTAAATTCCATCAGCATGTGCAACTAAAGCAAATACATGTTTTTAAAAACCAGCACTACCAAAATCGAATACATTTGAGTGTTTTTCTGTAAAGCTAGCCATAGTAGAAGTGGACAGTTGTTGCCATAAAAACTGATACAAAGGACATAGCAAAATAACGCATCTGAAGGAATTCAAATATACTCATATGTGTTTAGAGATAACTATTTTATTCAGTAGTATTACCCACCAGCCAGCAGAAAAGAAATGTCAGTTATTCTGATAGAAAGTGAAATTTCTATGAAAGTCATGGCGATACAAAGGAAAACCACAAAGGGTAGGATCGTAAAGGCTTCCGTCTCCGTCCGGAAATCTGAGCTGTCTTCCCCAAAGCCTGACACCATCCCGTGAAAGCCAGAGAACTCTTCTCAGTCCAGGCTGAAGCGCTGTGTTCCTTCATGGGAGGTCTCACGTTAACCTTGAAGTTAATGTGAAGCACTGCTTTGTAGAGTTTGAGCTAATGGTTATGTTATTAACAAATCGCTAAGATGTAAAATGATGAAAAGTAACCCAAACCCTGTGATGTGACCCATGGCTTGTTAGTTTGGGCTGCAAATGGATGGAGCCAGGAGTCAGGGAAACCACTCCCCAGGGGGGGCACTTCCACATCCGCTCTGTCCCACCACAGCCCTTGAGGACCCTCAGGCGTTTACCTCACTTGAATTTCTACCCATAAGTTAGGCACCTAGGAGTATAGCACTTTTTTATTTTGGAGTATAGTACTTTTTGAATAGGCATTTTTGGTGAAATGTATGCCCTGCAT
>PVJI01020732.1:0-28400 GCA_004026765.1 Micronycteris hirsuta | reverse complement strand
CTTCGCGCCCCTGCATTCGCCGTTCGCTTTTGTCTCTGGAATCGGAGCTTGCAAGCCGCAGGCCTGGGCGCCCGGTCGGGTACCTACTCCGTCCGCCCCCGATTAGCTCCACTGGGTGCGCGCCCAATCCAGGAGCTCAAAAGTTGGGTTTGCCTTTCAATTCAGACTCCAATTCTTCCTGCTGGGAACACCAGCCTCTTCAAATCAGTCCCCAGGTAAGCACCGACCTCCGGACTGCTGGGGACCAAGGCTCTTCCAACAGACGCGCGCGTCTGCCTTGGCAACTCACACACCCCAATCCAGCTCCCTCCCTCGGATCCTTGCGCCTGGGTTTAAATCCCCACACTGATCTTCTCTGCAGCCCCATTTCCAACTCCTCCCATGATCAGTTATACCTGCCAACATTCCTGTCTTCTTCTAGTTTTACTGGGCTGCCATAATAATTCCAGCTTGCATGGTCCCATGGCGTGGAGCCAATCATCTCCAAGCTCTCATGTAAGCGCTGTAACCAGGGGGAGTTGCTTCTCAGTTGTATCCTGGATTGAAGTCACTCCCATCCCCCTGGCTCAAACCAGGGCCACAGCGATTTAACATATCCATTAAACCAGTTAAAGGCTATAGATACGTTAAATGACTGTGTCAGGGATTATCTTCAAAGCTGTTGCTATGCAAAAGAGCTCTCAATGGCCCTGCTCCATGTGTCCCATCCCCTAACTCAGACTGGTGGGGGTGAGCACATCCTATATATATATATATATACCTTTTTTTCCCTAATATTTCCTGGACACCCTGAGTTCTGGACCCAATTACAATTCCCTATTTGGGGGACCACCTTGGCTGCACTCTGTTACATTCTCACCAGTGTGAAGTAGTATCTCACTGTGGTTTTAATTTGTATCTCTCTGATGGCTAGTGATGGCTGAGAATTCTTTTATATGTCTCTGGGCCCTCAGTATGTCCTCCTTGAAGAAGTGTCTGTTCAGGTCTTTTGCTCATTTTTAATTGGATTGTTTGTCTTCCTGGAATTGAGTCCTGTCAGTTCTTTATATATTTTGGAGATCAAACCCCTGTCTGAGATATCATTGGCAAATATATTTTCCCATATACTTAGTTTCCTTTTCATTTTGCTGATGTTTTCTTTAGCCATGCAGAAGCCTTTTATTTTGATGAAGTCCCATTTGTTTATTTTTTCCTTTATGTCCCTTGCTCTAGGGGATATATTGGTGAAAATATTGCTGCATGGAATATCTGAGATTTTCCTACCTATGTTCTCCTCTAGGGCTTTTATTGTGTTGTGACTTATATTTAAGTTATTTATTCACTTTGAATTTATTCTGGTGTATGGTGTATGTTGGTGGTAGAGTTTCTTTCTTTCTTTCTTTCTTTTTTTTTTTTTTGCATGTAGTTGTCCAGATCTCCCAACACCATTTGTTTAAGAGGCTATTTTTACTCCATTTTATGCTTCTGCCCCCTTTGTCAAATATTAATTGACCATAGACACTTGGGTTTATTTCTGGGCTCTTCATTCTGTTCCATTGATCTATGTGTCTATTCTTCTGCCATTTCCAGAGTGTTTTGATTACTGCAGCCCTGTAATATATTTTGATGTCAGATATTGTGATCTCTCCTACTTTGTTCTTCTTTCTCAAGATTGCTGAGGGTATTCAGGGTCATTTATAATTCCATATAAATTTTTGAAAATGTTCTATATCTGCAAAATATGTCATTGGTATTTTAATAAGGATTGCACTGAATCTCTAAATTGCTTTGGGAAGTATGGGCATTTTGATGATATGAATTCTTCCAATCCATGAACACAGTATATGCTTCCGTTTATTTGTGTCTTCCTTAATTTCTTTCTTCAGTGCTCTGTAGCTTTCTGAGTACAGGTATTTTACCTCCTTCTGATATGTTTATTCCTAGGTACTTCATTTTTCTTGTTGCAATAGCAAATGGGATTTTTTTCCCTGACTTCTGTTTCTGATATTTCATTGTTGGCATACAAAAAATGCCTTTGATTAATGCATGACTTTGTATCCCGCTACTTTCCAAAACTGACTTATTAAGTCAAGTAGTTTTTTGATGGAGTCTATAGGGTTTTCTATGTACACTGTCATGTTATCTGTAAACAATGACAGTTCTGCTTCCTTCTTTCCAATTTTGATACATTTTGTTTCTTCTTGTCTTATCACTGTGGTTTGAACTTCTAATATTATGTTGAGTAGAAGTGGTGAATGCAGACACCCTTGTCTTCTTCCTGATGTTAGTGGGAAAGCTTTTAGTTTTGCCCATTGAGTATGATGTTGGCAGTAGTTTTCTCATATATGACTTTTTATTATGTTGATGTATGCTCCTTCTACTCCCACTTTGCTGAGTGTTTTTATCATTAATGGGTGCTGTGCCTTATCAAATGGTTTTCAGCATCTATTGATATGATCATGTGATTTTTGTCTTTCATTTTCTTTATGTGATATATTGCATTTGTTGATTTGTGAATATTGTACCATCTTTGAATCCCTGAGATGAATCCTACTTGGTCATGCTTTATGATGTTTTTAATGTATTGCTGGATGTGGTTTGCAAATATTTTGTTTAGGATTTCAGTGTCTAAGTTCATCAGCGATATTGGTCTGAATTTTTCTTTCTTTGTTTTGTCTTTATCTGGTTTTGGGATTAGGATGATGCTGGTTTCATAAAAAGAGTTTGGTAGTCTTCCCTCTTCTTCAGTTTTTTCGAATAGTCTGTGAAGGATAGGGGTCAGCTCTTCCTTAAGTGTTTTATAAAATTCTCATGTAAAACCGACCAGTCCAGGGCTTTTGTGTGCTGCAGTTTTTTGATTATTGCTTTGATTTCACCAGCTGTTATATGTCTGTTCAGGCTCTCTACTTCTTGATTCAGTTTTGGAAGATTCCATTTTTTTGGAAATTTGTCCATTTCCCCTAGGTTTTCAAATTTCTTGGCATACATTTCTTCATAGTAGTTTCTTACAATCCTTTGTATTTCTGTGGTATCAGTTGTAATCTCTCCACTTTCATTTCTGATTGTGTTTATTTGGGTCCTCTCTCTTTTTTTCCTGAGTCTGCTTAAAGGCTTGTTGATTCCATTATCTTTTCAAAGAACCAGCTCCTGGATTTCCTGATCCTTTGAATTGTTCTTTTCATCTCTAAGTCATTTAATTCTTCTCTGATCTTGATTATTTCCTTCTTGTTACTCACTTTGGGCTTTCTTTGTTGTTGCTCCTCCAGTTCTTGTAGATGTAGGGATAGGTTGCTTATTTGAAATGTTTCTATCTTTTTTAGGTAAGCCTGTATTGCTACAAACTTCCCTCTCAGGACTGTCTTCACTGTGTCCCATAAGTTTTGGACTGTTGTGTGATCATTTTTATTTGTTTCCAGAAACTTTTTGATTTCTTCCTTCATCTCATTCTTAACCCATTCATTGTTTAGTAGCATGCTATTCAGTCTCCATGATTTTCAATATTTTTGAATTTTTTCCGTGAACTTGGTTTCTACTTTCAAGCCCTTGTGGTCTGAGAAAATGCCTGATATGGTTTTAATTTTCTTCAATTTTTTTAGGCTTGTTTTATGTCCTATCATGTGATGTATCTTTGAAAATATTCCATGTGCACTGGAAATGAATGTGTATTTTGCTTCTTTGGGAAGAAAGTGTCTATATATATAATCAGTTAAGTCCATTTGATCTAATGCATCATTCAGTTCCACAATATCCTTGTTGATATTTTGTTTGGAAGATCTATCCATTGTTGAGAGTGGGGTGTTAAAATCCCCTACTATAATTGTGTTGCTGTCTATATCTTTCTTGAAGTCCTCCAAGATTTTCTTTATGTATTTGGGTGCTCATATGTTTACTGCATATATGTTTATAATATTTATGTCTTCTTGATGGATTCTTCCCTTGAGTATTATGAAATGTCCTTCTGTGTCTCTTTTTATAGCATTTGTTTTGAATTCTATTTTGTATGACATAAATATTGCTACTCCAGCTTTTTTTCCTGTCCATTTTCTTGGAATATTTTTTCCAACCCTTCACTTTCAGTTTATATAGGTATTTTGTTCTGAGGTGGGTCTCCTGTAGGCAGCATATATGCAGGTCATGTTTTCTTATCCATTCTGCTACCGTATGTCTTTTTTTCCAGTATATTTTATTGATTATGGTATTACAGTTTTCCCAATTTTTCCCCTGTATCCCCCTCCACCATGCACCTACCAACCCTCTAGCATTCCCCTCCCCTTAGTTCATGTCCATGAGTTTTATATATAAGTTCTTTGAGTTCTCTATTTCCCATACCATTTTTTACCTCTCCCCATCTATTTAATGCCTACAAATTATGCTTCTTCTTCCCTGTACATTCCCCCCCTACTCCTCCCTTCCCCCTCCCCACTGAAAACCCTCAATGTGAGGTCCATTTCTCTGATTCTGTTCCTGTTCTGGTTTTTTGCTTAGTTTTTGTTTTTGTTGTTTTTCTTCTTTTTTTTTAAGGTTCATTTGTTGATAGTTTTGAGTTTGTTGTCATTTTCCTGTTCGTATTTTTCATCTTCTTTTTCTTACATAAGTCCCTTTAACATTTCATATAATAACGGCTTGGTGATGATGGACTCCTTTAACTTGACCTTATCTGGGAAGCACTTTATCTGCCCCTCCATTCTAAATGAAAGTTTTGCTGGATAGTGTAATCTTGGATGTAGGTCCTTCCCTTTCATGACTTCAAATACTTCTTTCCAGACCTTTCTTGCCTGCAAGGTTTCTTTTGAGAAATCAGCTGATAGCCTTATTGGCACTCTTTTGTAGGTAACTCTTTCCTTTCCTCTTGCTGCTTTTAGGATTCTCTCTTTGTCTTTAATCGTGGGTAACTTAATGATGATGTGTCTTGGTGTGTTCCTCTTTGTGTCCAACTTCTTTTCATCTTCTTTGGGACTCTATGGGCTTCCTGGACTTCTTAGAAGTCTATTTTCTTCACCAGATTGGGGAAGTTTTCCTTCATTATTTGTTCAATTAAGTTTGCAATTTCAAGTTTTTGCTGTTGTTCTTCCCCTTCTGGCACCCCTTTAAAGTTGGATATGGAAAGTTTCAGGCAGTCCCAGAGGTTCACAAGTCTCTTCACATTTTTGAATTCTTGTTTCTTCATTCTGTTCCAGTTGGATGTTTATTTCTTCCTTTTTTTCCAAATCGTTGCTTTGAGTCCTGCTTTCCTTCCTGTCACTGTTGGTTCCCTGAATATTATGTTTTATTTCATTTTGGATATCTTTCATTTGTTCTTTCATTTTTCAACCAAGCCCAATCAGTTCTGTGAGCCTTTTGATTACCAGGGCATTAAATTCTCCATCAGATAAGTTGGCTATCTCCTCATTGCTTAGCTCTCTTTCTGAAGTTTTGGTCTGTTCTTTCATTTGGGCCACATTTCTTTGCCTCAGTGCACCAGTCTGGTTGTTTTGCTTGACTGTTTCTTTAATTCCTTGGTATTCAGAGTTCCATGAAGTCTGATTTTTGGCACTTTTGTTTGTTTATTTATTTTAGATTGGTTGTTATCCTCCTTTTGGTTGTGTGAGTAAGTGAAGGGTTTCTACCTACATCTCCATCTTGGCCAGTGGATTGTCTTTTGATTGGAGCATTTAATCCATTTACATTTAAAGTTATTATTGATAGGTACTTATTCATTGCCATTATACTCCCTTTGTACCTGTGTTCCTCTCTCTCTCTCACTGTTTTTCTTCCTCTTCTTAAGGCAGTCCCTTTATCATATCTTACAATGCTGGTTTGGTGGAGGTGTATTCTTTTAGCCTTCTTTGTCTGGGAAGCTCCTTATTTGGCATTCCATTTTAATTTAGAGCCTTGAGTGGTGCAGTCTCCTTAATCTCCTAAACTTCATACTCTTGGGATCCTCTCTCTGACATTCATGTTGGCTCTCTGGATGTAATTGGTTTTTTTTTTAAGATTTTATTTATTTTCAGAGAGAGGAGAAGGGAGGGAGAAAGAGCAATGTATGGTTGCCTCTCACATGGCCCTCACTGGGGACCTGGCCCGCAACCCAGGCATGTGCCCCGATTGGGAATCGAACCTGGACCCTCTGGTTCCCAGCCTGCGCTCAATCCACTGAGCTACACCAGCCGGGCTGTAATTGGGTTTTGATTGTTATTGGGTCTGTCTTTGGTGAGTCCTTCCCTCCAGCTGATTGACTGAGGGTCACTATGACCACCATGTCTTGCATGCTGTTGTGCAGGTGCTGCCAGAAGGAAACCACAAAACTGAGGAACGGAACCCACACCCACAAAAATAATCACCCACCCCCCGCAATCCCACTATCGACAGCAAATGAACCGGTATTTATAAGGGTGTAAAGAGATTAAGACTATTATAGGGAAGGAGAATGCATATGAGATGACCTACTGAAAGAAAAATGATTTTGAGAGGGTAGAGGGAGGAGCACTAATAAGAATTGGGAGTTGGAGCAATGTGAAGAGAGAATGTAAAATTTATGTCATGAATCAAAAAAGGAATGAAGAATGTGGAATGTAGTATGAGAAGGAAAGTGTATAGTATTAGGCTTAAACAGAAATTAAAATAATATAAAATAAGTAGAGTGAGAGAAAGAAAAAGGAAGTAAAAATAGTAAATAATTAATAAAAACATAAGAGCCAAATTGGAATGAAAGATCCACCACAGTACTATAAACAATAAAGGAGCTAAAATTAATATAGTTGGTATGGGAGTAAGAGGGAAAAAAGAAACAAAGAAACACTTAAGAGATGTCTATAGGTATGGGAAGTTGTTTTGAAATGATAAGGGGAGAGGAAATACTAAGAGTGAGGAACAAAAACCAGGCTAAGAGAGGGAAAAATTAAAATTTGAGATGTGAGTAAAATGAAAAAAGAAAACTAGGAGAATAAAGAAAAATAAAAAGGCAGGATGAAAGAGATAGAAGGAAGACAAAAATGAGAAAAACAGGCTAAGAAAGGCAAAATTAATAATTTGAGATGAAAAAAAGTGTAGGAGCGGCAACCAGTAAAATTTGATATTTGAAATACAAAATTAGTGATGCTCTAGAGATAAAATTGAAAAAAAATGCAACAAAAACTACCCTACCCACAACCAACTAGCAAAGATTGCTAAAGGTGGAGAGAGAACACAGGTATTTTAAGAGCAGGGAAAATGGATGTCAGATGACCATTGACAAGAAAATAGGCTTTGTGTGTCCAGATGACGGAGAAATAGTAAGAGTGCAGAATGGAAACAAGTTATAGCTAGAGAGAAAAAAAGTTGAAATGAAAATAACTCAAGGAAAGAAAGTAAAGTTGGGTAAGAGAAGGGAGGGGCAAAATATGTGAATTGAAATACACTAGTATAAAATCTAGTGATTTAGTATGTACAAACTTGCTGGACAAGAAATTAATGTTAAAAAGCTATGCAGGACAGAAAACAGAAATCATGGAGAAGACCAGTGAATTTCATCTTGGTAGCCTCTTGTATTGACCACTTTTTTTTTTTCTGGATCCACCTCTGGAAATGTCAGATATTGACCCCATCTGACCTTCAGCAGTGTGTTCAAGACTTCCAGGGATCTACTGTCTGTGGCTGTCTCCTTCAGTTGTTAATTTAGTCACTCCGCACTCCTCAGTCAGGTTTAAGCACCACAGGGCCAGGGAAGAGACCCTCCTGGGGTTGACACTATTGTTTCCCCTCAGGCTGCTGCCCCTCAGAGAGGTGTGGTCTACCTGAGCAAGATGGCTGCTGCAGTATGGAGGATGATTCAGCATTGAGATCCCAATGTCTCAGTTCTCTCCCTCAAGCTTCAGTCCTTAGTCTGTCCTCTGGTGTCACCAGCCCACTCTGCCCCCGCCTTTGCTGGAGCCCAGGGTAAGTGGCTGCAAGTGAAAATCTGTGTGTTGGCCCTTTAAACAGCTCTTGAGTCTCCAGCCGTCTCTCTCTACAACCCTGCCACTTTTCACTGCTGGTTGTTATCGGTGTCCTTTTGGGGCTCTGGTGCTCTCATCTGGGAATCATGGCTTAGGGTTTAGACCCCATTCTTCTCAGGGGATCCAACCAGCTGCTTAATTATCCCTACAGCACTGCTGCCCGTGGGCGCCCTGCCAGCCCTCTTGAGTCTCTCCTGAACTCCTTACCAGACTGGTTGTGCCAAAGCTGATTCTTCTGTCTGTCCGAGGTTATATCTTCTCTCTCACTATTGCTCAGTTGTTTGTTCTGGGTGGTTTCTCCACAATTTAGTTGTAATTCCAGATTGGTCCTGGGAGGAGGTTAGCATGACTTCCATTCACTCCACCATCTTTCTGAAATCTTCTACATGGTGTCTATTGATTGTCCTTTTCTAGTAAACTGTTTTAAATGTTATAAAAGCTCCCTTTCCTGACCTCCACTTAACTGACTTGGTGAATTAAGATGATGCTTTCCCTTCCTACTGAAATATATGCTGACAATGCTCAAAGCACAAGGAAAACTCATGTGCAGTAAGGTAACTTCTGGTTGACCTTTATACTTCTGCTCCCGTGTGTTGAGTTGGCACTTACCAAGAACTAGTTGTTTTGTTGCCAAACCCATTTATGGTATTTCTACTTGCTAATATAATTAAATAACTTAATTTAAATGTATTAAATGGAAGCTACTGTTCCCGTGAAAACTAAGGTCAATGCTTTTGGAAAAAACTTGATAAAGAAATGTTGTTTTTAAAAACGGCCCTATAGCAGAAAAAAAGAGGAGACAACCTGAAGTTGGAAGTCAAATAGGATACATCAGGAATGTAACTTATAGGGAAAAAGAGATTGAAAATCCAGTCAGAGGATCCACACTTTAAAAAAAAAAGCCCTTGTCCTGTCATCACATAACCAGATTGGTGAATGAGTGTACATTTGTGTGTTTTCCGTTGAAATAAAATGCTTAGGGTTGATATATATTATTTTATATGGTTCTTCACTTTAACCAATCAATTACTTGTTTTGACAGTGTTATACAACTGAGTTTTTACTGTGTAGTCAATGTGCTACATTAAGTACTTTATATACTGTGGGCTTATAAGAAAGGAGCACTATCCAGTAGAGTATATTTACCAGTTTTGTGGATAGAAGCTAGTAATAAGCAGAATAATGTGTTCCCCATTGCAAAGGCATCCACAACCCTATCCTTGGAACATGTTAACATGCAATGCTAGATGGCAGGAAGGAATTAAGATTGCAGACAGAAGTAATTTTGTTATTCAGTTGACCTTGGAATGGGAAGATTATTCTAGATTATCTGGGTTCACCTGATGTAATCACAAAGGTCTTTACAAATGGAAGAGGAATGCTGAAGAGAAACTGTCAGAATGACCTGAGGAGAAAAATACTTGTTCAATGTTGCTGGCTTTTAAGATTGGGGAAGGGGCCATGAACAAAGGAATGGGGGCAACCTGTAGAAGCAAGAAAGGCAAAGGAATTATCCACTAGAGTCTCCAGAAAGGAATGCTGTTCTGCCTACACTTTGATTTTAGTACAGAGAGACTCATTTCAGACTTGTGATCTACAGAAGAGTAAGATAATAAATTTGTGTTGTTAAGCTACTAAGTGTGTGGAAATTTATTACAGCAGTAATAGGAAACCAATGCAGAGTTTGAGCCAATTTCATGACAAACAACAAATCATACCCCCCAACCACCATTCCCTTGCAACTGTGCTCATAGGAAATCTAAGTCCTTTATACTTTCAGGTACCTTAGACACAAGATTTAAACTTAACATCTGGGACCAATCTTAGAAGCACCATATTTACTAATTTCCTACCATTTGCCAGAAGTATACTAAATGCTAAGGCCACATTGATGAACAACATAGATATAGGATCTGTCTTCATAGGGCTCTCAAAGTATTTTCATTATCTCTGCCCATTTCAAAACCTGTACTTGGTGGGAAGGGGGTTCTCAACATTGTCCTGTTTCTGTTCTGAGGAACACCTAGTTCTCTGCTCATTTGTAAAACCAAATACTTAAGCCATTACTAACTTCATTCTTCCTTTAACCATTTTCCCCAGATTGCCCTTGATTTGTGACTCTTGTATTGCCTATTTGACCCCTTCACCCATTTCATAAACTTATTTTTCAGAATTCTATCATTTCTGTTTTCTAACATCAAAATATCAGCAATAAAATAGAAATTTCCACTAAGTAAAGAGAAGGGTGGGTCCTTTTTTTTTTAAACAAGCTTTTATTTTTTTTAAGATTTTATTTATTTATTTTCAGAGAGAGGAGAAGGGAGGGAGAAAGAGCAATGTATGGTTGCCTCTCACATGGCCCTCACTGGGGACCTCGCCCACAACCCAGGCATGTGCCCCAACTGGGAATCTAACCGGGACCCTCTGTTTCCCAGCCCACGCTCAATCCACTGAGCTACACCAGCCGGGCTGTGCCCTTATTATTTATTCCATTTTGTTCCCTATTATAGGTGGCATATTGGCTTTATGACTTCCCAGATTAGAAAACGCTTCAACAGTATTCAACCTTCTCACAATAACATCCAAAGTCTTCATCAAAGCACTATGGGCCATCATGATCTGATGACTGTCTTCTTCTCCATATTGTTGTGCCAACCTTCCTTCTCTCAATATTAGTTCATTCAGGCTGTTATAACAAAATACCATAGCCTTAGTGGATTATAAGCAACAGAAGTTTATTACTCACAGCTCTGGAAGCTGGGAAGTCCAAGATCAAGACACCAGCATATTCAGTGTCTGGTGAAAGCCTGCTTCCTGACAATCTTCTTGCTTTGTTCTCACATGGTAGAATGGGTGATGTTGCTTTCTGGCATCTATTTTATAAGGGGGCTAATCCCATTTATGAAGGCTCCAACCTTATGACCTCTCAAAAGTCCTATCTCCATCACTTTGGAGTATGTTTCAACATATTAATTTGGAAGGCAAACAAATGCTCAGTCTATAGCACTATCCTCAGCAGCCATTTTGATAACGTCAAATATATGATGTTCCTTTGAACTTCTGGGTGTTCAACACACAGCATCTACCTGAAATGCTTATCATCAACTATTTATTCTCCTAATCCTATCCCCACCCTCTTCATCTGGTTTACTCATCCTCCACAACTCAAATATTACTTTCTATAAAATTCACATTTGTATTAGGTCTTCCTCTGATATTATATTAGACACACAATCTCTTATACCATGCATTTCTTTGTAGTCCCAATTTCATAGCAATTATTGATTTATAATTGCTTTAATTTTTTCATCCTTTAGATATAAGCTCCATGTTAAAAATAGAGTGGGTGGACTTCTGGCAAAGATGGAGGCGTAGGTAGACACACTGTGCCTCCTCGCACAACCAAAAGAGGAAAAACAAAAATTTAAAAAACCTAAACAGCCAGATATGACAGAAAACTGAACTGACTGGAAGTCCAACAACCAAGGAGTTAAAGAAGACATGTTCACCCAGACTGGTAAGCGAGGCAGAGCCAGGTGGAGAGCACTTGGCAGATGTGGTTTGTGGAGCGGTACCGGCAATGCTCCAGCTGCCCGGACAGGCCCGTGGCGGGCGTGCCTGGCCAAAACGCGGCAGGCACACTCGGCAAAACCAGGGCTGAGACTGGTGGACTGGATGGCCCCTCATTCTCTCACAGATAAACTGGGAGGAAAAGCTGGGGAGCGGAACAGACCACGCGGTCCACCAACAGCAGGGAAATAAAGCCTCAAACCACCAATTGAATACACCTGTGGGGGTTGAGGCGGCAGTGGGAGGAACTGCCGGCCTCACAGGAGAGTTCGTTGGGGGGCCTCACAGGAGAGTTCGTTGGGGAGACCCACAGGGACTTGGAACTGTGTAGGCCCATCCACTCACCCCAGAGCCAGCAAAAAGGGCCCATCTTGCTTGTGGGTAGCTGGGGAAGTGAAGAGAACAGAGCAAGTGCCATTGTTCTCTTGGGCTCCGCCCCCACAGACAGTGTCAAAACACAGCTACGTGGGTTGCCGGGCAGTGGTCCTCCCCTTAAAGTAACAGGCACACCAAGAAAAAAAATAGCCCAAATGAAAGAACACATCAAAGCTCCAAAAAAATACAACTAAGTGACGAAGAGATAGCCAACCTATCAGATGCACAGTTCAAAACACTGGTAATCAGGATGCTCACAGGATAGGAAGAAAGATTGTCGCAATTACTTGAACAAATGAAGGATAATATAAAGGAAATGAGGGGAAATCTGCAGGGAACCAATAGGGATGAGAAGGAAACTGGGACTCAAATCAATGGAGTGGACCAGCAGAAAGAAAAAAACATCCAACCAGAAAATAATGAAGAAACAAGAATTCAAAAAAACTGAGGAGAGGCTTAGGAACCTCCAGGACATCTTTAAACGTCTCAACATCCGAGTCATAAGGGTGCCAGCAGGAGAAGAGGAAGACCAAGGGATTGAAAACTTATTTGAACAAATAGTGAAGGAGAACTTCCCCAAGCTGGTGAAGGAAATAGATTTTCAGGAGGTCCAGGAAGCTCAGAGTCCCAAAGAAGATGGACCCAAAGAGGAACACACCAAGACACATCATAATGACATTACCCAAGATTAAAAATAAGGAGAGAATCTTAGAAGCAGCAAGAGAAAAGGAGACAGTTATCTACAAAGGAATTCCCATAAGACTGTCAGCTGATTTCTCAAAAGAGACCTTTCAGGCAAGAAGGGGATGGAGAGAAATATTCCAAGTCATAAAATGCAAGGACCTACATCCAAGAATACTCTATCCAGCAAAGCTATCATTTAGAATGGAAGGGCAGATCAAATGCTTCCCAGATAAGGTCAAGTTCAAGGAGTTCATCACCACCCAGCCTTTATTATATGAAATGTTAAAGGGATTTATATAAGGCATGGAGGGATATCAACAGGGGAGTGGTAGGGGGAGAGAGGGAGAAAAGGTGCAGAGAATAAGTAGCATACATGGTAGGTAGAAAACAGACAGGAGGAGGTTAAGAATAGTATAGGAGATGTAGGAGACAAAGAACTTATGTTTGTGAACTATGGACAAAAAGTAAGGGGCGGGGAATGGGGGGTGGAGAGGAAGAAAGGGGGGAAATGGGACAACTGTAATAGCATAATCAATAAAATATATTTTAAAAAATAAAAATAGAGTGAGTGAATGAACTAATTAATTAATGATCATTTAGTCTCAACTTTTTAAATTGTTTACGATATGTCTCCAAATAAAATGTAAGCTTGGTGAAGGCAGGAACCTTGTCTATCTTATTGACTGTCACTATGTGTCCAGTGCCTAGCTTATAGTTCACACACACACACTATATACACACACACATATATATACTATTTTATGTATATAAACATTAACATATATATTAACCATATGTATGTGTGTGTGTGTGTGTGTGTGTGTGTGTGTGTGTGTATACATTAGTTAAGAAAAATCTTTGTGGAATCCAGTCAAAATATACCTTTGTTATTTCTGATGCCACTTATAAAGAGGGAAATAATGAAGGCAGAGAAAGTCCCCTGGGTTTCTGTGTTCCCATTCCCCCTGAACCTAGAATCCTGAAATTCACTTCATTTCTTTTCTTGTCATCTAAGTGATGTTAGTTAATACCACTTAGAAAGCTTATAATGTTGTTTGCCTAAAGCACTTGTACACAATTTTCCCCTATAAGTTAATTATAATTTTTATGAGACAAACAATTCAGATATAATTGGTCTTATTATTAGATCATTGGTTCTTAAATTTAAATGTGAAGTAGAATCACCCAATATATTTGCTATAAAATGGATTATTTCTGGACTTCTGGCCAAGATGGAGGCATAGGTAGACACACTGTGCCTCCTCACACAACCAAAAGAAGGACAACAACTATTTAAAAACAAAAAACCACAAGAACTGACAGAAAATCAAACTGTATGGAAGTCCGACAATCAAGGAGTTGACGAAACATCCAGACCAGTAGGAGGGGTGGAGACAGGCAGCCGGGTGGAGAGGACTCATGGCAGGGTGGCAGCTGGCCGACCTGGAAAGGTGGCAGATTGCAGAATGGGCGGTCCCACATTCATGTGCAGATAAACTGAGAGGAACAACTGGGGAGCGAGACAGACCATGCAACCCAGAGTTCAAGCACGGGAAAATAAACCCTCAAACCTCTGATTGAAAACACCAGTGTGGGTTGAGGCAGTGATGGAAGAAACTCCCAGCCTCACAGGAGAGTTCATGGGAGAGACCAAAGGGCCCTAGAATGTACAAAAGCCTACCCACCTGAGAATCAGCACCAGAAAGGCCCAATTTGATTGTGGGTAGCAGGAGAAGTGACTAAAAACTGGCAGAGAGAAGAGCAAGCACCACTGTTCCCTTTCAAACCCCTCCCCCACATACAGCATCACAACACAACGACATGGGTTACCCTGCCCTGGTTAACACTAGAACTTCTCCCCTTACTATGTAATAGACATGCCAAGACAAAAAAAAAATAGCCCAAATGAAAGAACAGATCAAAGCTCCAGAAAAAATACATCTAAGCAACGAAGAGATAGCCAACCTATCAGATGCACAATTCAAAACACTGGTAAACAGAATGCTCACAGAATTGATTGAATATGGTCACAAATTAGATGAAAAAAATGAAGGCTATGCTAAGTGAAATAAAGGAAAATGTACAGGGAACTAACAGTGATGGGAAGGAAACCTGGACTCAAATCAACGGTGTGGACCAGAAGATAGAAAGAAACACTCAACCAGAACAGAATGAAGAAACAAGAATTCAAAAAATTGAGGAGAAGCTTAGGAACCTCCACGACATCTTTAAACCTTCCAACATCTGAATCATAGGGGTACCAGAAGGAGAAGAGGAAGAGCAATACATTGAAAACTTACTTGAACAAATAATGAAGGGGAACTTACCCAATCTGGCAAAGGAAATAGACTTCCAGGAAGTCCAGGAAGCTCAGAGAGTCCCAAAGAAGTTGGACCCAAGGAGGAACACACCAAGGCACATCATAATTACATTAGCCAAGATTAAAGAGAAGGAGAGAATCTTAAAAGTAGCAAGAGAAAAGGAAACAGTTACCTACAAAGGAGTGCCCATAAGACTGTCAACTGATTTCTCAAAAGAAACCTTGCGGACAAGAGGGAGCTGGAAAGTATTCCAAGTCATGAAAGGCAAGGGCTTATATCCAAGGTTACTCTATCCAGCAAAGCTCTCATTTAGAATGGAAGGGCAGATAAAGTGCTTCCCAGATAAGGTCAAGTTCAAGGAATTCATCATCACCCAGCCTTTATTATATGAAATGTTAAAGGTACTTATCTAAGAAAAATAAGATAAAAAATATGAACACTAAAATGACAACAAACTCACAGTTATTAACACAAACCTAAAACAAAAACAAACTAATCCAAACAACTAGAACAGGAACAGAAGCCAGACATGGAGATCACATGGAGAGTTATCAGTGGGGGAGTGGGGGGGAGAGGGGGAAAATTTACAGAGAATAAGCAGCATAAATGTTAGGTAGAAGATAGACAGGGGGAGGTTAAGAATAGTATAGGAAATGTAGAAGCTAAAGAACATATGTATGACCCATGGACATGAGCTAAAGTGGGGCAATGCGTGTGGGAGGGGTGTGCAGGGCGGAGGGTTATAAAGGGGCAGAATGGGACAACCGTAATAGCATAATCAATAAAATATATATAAAAATTTTTAATGGATTATTCCTAAACCCAAGCTGAATTCTGATTCTCTAGACCCAGAATTTCACCTAGTAATCTGCATTTTAACAAGCTTTCCCATGTCATTCTGATACTGATTTTCCAGGAATCATCCCTTAAGAAAAGTTAATATGGATTTTGAATTGGATGTCTAAGCAGCATAGTGGCCTGATCAAATAATACTAGGTGTCATTCACTGAGTGCTACTGTTTGCCAGTCACTGATCTGTTCTGAGAGGCTTTCTAGAAAGCTATCCTTATTTAATTTAACCTTTCCAGTAGGTTATGAAGGAGGTATTATTATAATCCCGCATTTTGTAGGCAAGAGGATAAGTAATTTGCCCAGGGTCACACAGCTAATAAGTGGTAGAGCCACTCAATATATTCTGAATCCAAAGCCCCTTCTCTTTGCCTTTAATCCCAGGCTACTTGCCTCCCACAGAGCTTTTCTCATTTATAGACTCTGGATCTTTGGCATTCTCAGTGTGCAGTTACCTCTCCAGTCCTAGTCACAATTATGATCTATTGCTCTTAAAGGTGTTTTATTGCAGGGTACCAAGGGAAAAAGCTTTGTCTTCCTGCTGTTCTTTGTTCTGCATTTGTTGAAACAACAGGCCCTAGGGAAAGATGCCCTTTCTTAAGAGAAAGAAAATATATTATTTCTGCCCTCCTCACATACCACATTAATTATCAGCTACAGAAGAAACTGCTGAAACTTCTGGCCTACTTGTCCCACCTTCTCCAAAGCAGGAAGCAGTGTAGCAAAAGAAAAATTTTGTTCTGAAGGCCAGTGCTCTCCTGAATACAATAGCTTGGAACAAAGGTTTAGCATGCTGGGTAGGAGTCCTGTAATAAGATAACCACCAATAGGTAGAATTTTTATAGAAAGTAGACTGGGATGTACAAAGAGGAATTATTATCTTGAATGTAATATTGAGTGAACTTCCTTTTATGTTTGGCCTTTCCTGTACACTTATTATTAGAAGGTCATAGAGAGGCCCTCCATTAACCTGATGTGAATACATAAATTACTCTGCATAAAGCTTTCTACTTGCAGCAGAAAATGGGATTTAATGCTCATCGCTGGGTAGTCCATGTAGCTAGATAATAGATCTCTCTATTACACCCACCTCTGGCTTCTACTTCTCCTGCTTCAAAACAGTGTCCTGGCAAACAACAATCTGCACAGTTAAGTACTATACTTAGAAACAAAAGCCAGGAAAGGCTCTCCAGAGGCTATTAGACTTCTGCCAGGCAGGGTCTAAGATAAACGTGGCAAACAATAGTTGCCTGCCTACGCCATGCATGGAAATGGCTGCCTCGAATATAATGAGAAGAATTATGAGGCTGCACATGGGTACCGCAGGAAGGAGGGCCAGAATAGATTAGTGATGTCTGCCATGGACATGAAATTACATATCCATAGGCTGGTTTTATTTTTGCCACTCTTGCTTTAAGCTACTAGTTCCTTTACCTGATTGCATACAAATTACTGTGAGAATTTAAAAAATGCTCATACCAGGGGTCTTCCCCAGACCAATTAAATTAGATTTTCTGCAGGTGAGATTCAGGCATCTTAGCATCCAGGGTACAGAGCAGGGTTGAGAGCCACTGCTCTGTACCACCACAAACATAGAGATGATTTAACTCAGTAGTTCTCAAATGAACTTCCCCCAACAAGGACCTGCCAGGCTGGCCACATAAGAATAATATGGGGAGCTTGTAAAATCGAGGATTCCTGGGACCAACTCCTAAAAATTTTAGTTTGGAAATATGGAGATAGATCCTGAGAATTCTTTTAAACCTCATGTGAAACACTGACCTAAGCTATTCTTGATACCTCAGATTAATGACATCTTTGAGCATAACCTTGTACTCTAGAGCAGTGGTTTTCAACCCTGACTGCACATCAGAGTTTCCTGGGAAATATTTTAAAAACACCAGTGCCTGGGGCCAACTCCAACTCTATTAAATCAGACTGTCTCAGGTGGAATATGGATGATTTTAATATGCAGCTAAAACTGAGAATCACTATTCCATGAAGTGTGATGCAGAAATCTCATTTGAGAACTTCATCTGGTGGATTTCATTTCTCTCTTCTCTTTTGGATTTCCCATGGATTTAGTCCCTGACTTTGTCTAGCATTTCAGCTTGATGTTAAGTAGTGAGACTTCTTCTGTTTCCCAATTCTTGTTTACCCACTAGAACCTATCATTTATGATGGTTGTGCTGTTCTTATTAGTCTTCCTAGACTTAGTAAACATTGGCTGTAGTCACTCATTTTTTTAAAACAAGTAGCTACTGAATGTACCAGAGTCTTTATAAAATGTAGAATCCAATATCCTCTGCCTCTACTAAAGAAAGGTTTTCGATGACAGTTTAAAAATTTTTAGAAATTAAATGAAAAATAGGGCAATTGGTGATTTTAAAAGACAGAGTCTTTGTAAAGATAAAGTTGGTATTTAAAGCTAGAGGTCTGTAAGGCCCCTCATTGTGAATTAGTATGAGCAGTTTAACTACCTATCCATGATTGACTTTTGTGGAGAAGGAGAAAGCTTTTGTTCACCCTCTTGGGGCCCCTGGCTGGGCCTAAAAATTAAAGTAACAGACAGATTAACAGGGATAAAGTATATGAATGTATTTAATATAAGTTTTACATGACAAGGGAGCCTTCAGAAGGAAATTAAGACCTGAAGAAATTATAAGACTTTTATATTTTTATGCTAGGTTTGATAAAAAGTGGACATTTATGGAGGTATATGATAGGTTAAAAAATCTGAGGTAATTGTAGTAGACTAGGGGAAATTTAGAAAGACTTTTTTGTTCATATTCTTCCTGGCATCCCTTGGTCTTCAGAGAAAAAGATGTTCCTTTCCTTCAGGTATAGGGAGGACACCTCTCACAGGAGGGTTTTATGACATGTTTCAGATGAGAAGAGTGGGAGAAAGTCAGAGTGACCTTTCTTGCTCTTTTGTCTTCTCAAACTCCTTCAGCATAAAGTATTGACTATGCCAAGGTGCCATATTTGGGGGTAACATGTCCTGAATGCTGTAACCTTGCTAGTCCCCTTTGAAGCAAATAGAAAAAATAGGATTCCTTTCTTTTTTATATTTATTTTATTTTATTGTTGTTCAAGTACAATTGTCTGCATTGGTTCCTTTCTTTTAGAAACTTTGTCTTTATTTCTCTACCTTAAATTAGTTGTATAATACAGCCAGACAATTACAGTCAGCCTTGCAGGATGATCACACCAGAAATGGTGATATTTTCAGAGTCCAACAAGACTCCCCTTCATCCTCAAAATGATCTTTGAAAGATTACATCTATTTTCTAACTTTGGCTCCAATTTCCATCAATTGTGATTAATGTATTTGATTTTAAATTTCCCTCTTGGGATGTTTTTGTCTTTATTCTTTTTCTCAAATGGGTTTCCCATTCCTTGCTCTCTCTCTCTCTCTCTCTCTCTCTCTCTCTTCTTTCTCATACCCCCATGATGTGAATGTTTTTATGTTTGAAGTTGTCCTAGAGGCTCCTTACACTATCCTCATTTTTTAATTCTTTTTTCTTATTGTTGTTCTGATTGGTTGTTTTTTGTTTTCTTATATTCCAAATAGCTGATTTGATTCTTGGCTTTATCTACTGTACTCAACAGTAGAGTAAATTGTAGAGTAAACAATTCCCTGTAAATTGTTCTTTGTATCAATTAGTGTATACTTTGTTTCTGACTGGAAACTTCCTTAACTTTGTGAAGGAAGTAGACATACAAGCCCAGGAAGTACAGAGAGTCCCAAACCAGATGAACCCAAAGAGATCCACACCAAGACACATCATAGTTAAAATGTCAAATATTAAAGACAAAGAGAGACTCTTAAAAGCAGTAAGAAAAAAGTAGTTACCTACAAGGGAACTCCCATAAGGCTGTCAGCTGATTTCTCAAGAGAAACTTTGCAGGCTACAAGGAATTGGTAAGAAATATTCAAAGTGATGAAGAGAAAGGACCTACCACCAAGATTACTCTATCCAGAAAAGCTATCACTTAGAATTGAAGGCCAGTCAAAGAGCTTCCCAGGTTCATCATCACCAAATCAGCATTATATGAAATGTTAAAGGGTCTTTTTTAAGAAGAAGATAAAAAATATGAACAATAAAATGGCAATAAACACATATCTATCAACAATTGAATCTAAGAAACAAAATAAAAAAGCAGAACAGAAACATAATCATTGATACAGAGAACATTTTGATTGTTGCCAGATGGGAGGGGGTTGGGAGGATGGGCAAAAAAGGTGAAAGTATTAAGAAGTACAAATTGGGCCCTGGCTGGTGTAGCTCAGAGGATTGAGCGCGGGCTGGGAACCAGAGGGTCCCAGTTCGATTCCCAGTCGGGGCACATGCCTGGGTTGCGGGCCAGGTCCCCAGTGAGGGCCATGTGAGAGGCAACCACACATTGCTGTTTCTCTCCCTCTCTCTCCCTCCCTTCCCCTCTCTCTAAAAATAAATAAATAAAATCTTAAAAAAAAAAAGAAGTACAAATTGGTTGTTACAGAATGGTCACAAGGATGTGAAGGACAACATAAGGAATATAGTAGTCAAAGAACATATATGCATGACCCATAGATGTGAACAATAGTGTGGTGATTGCCTGAGGGAGTGGGGGTCTAGGTAGAGGGGGGCAAAGGGGCAAAAACTGGGACAACTTAAAAAATATATAAACAATAAAATATAATTTTAAAAGATAATAAAATAAAAATTCATTTTTGAACGCAAACCATTGAAAGATGTTAGTGAGATAGGCAGGAGTAGAGTGTACTTCCCCCTGAGCACAGGTGAAAAACCTAGCCGATCTTCTGAGAAACAGAGAGAACAGCCAACAGTACCCAAGCATATGTGAAGATTGAAGACCAAAATTTTACAGGTCATAGAAAAATCAGACGGTAAGGAGAGAGCTTCAGGACAATAAGGTCCCTGGGACCAGCGCGGGGACTAGGGTGGCAGTAGCCCCAGGTCTGGTGCCAGCCAGGTCTGGTGCCAGCCAGTTCTGCTGCAGGGTTCCTGGGAGAGAGTCAGGTCAAGGGCTCCCTCCCACTCTAAACAAGACTGGAGCAGCACCGGGAGAGACCTGGTTGCTTGAAGCCACAGGGAAGGGAAAAGGACGAAGTGGCAAACACATGGGGGCTGTGAGCACCCACAGAGACTGTGTGCACTGGCTGGGGAGAGTTGAGAGTTGGGCCATGGTGAGCCCTGACCCAGATAGTCCCTAGTCTGGTTGGAAAATTGGGCTGAGTGAGAGGCCAGGTCCTCACATGGAGTGGCAGGCTTGAACAGGAGCAATTTTCAAAAAAAAAATAAGTTAAGAAAGAGACACATAGCAACTTGGGAACTATCTTGTGGCAGCTGACCCCACCCTTTCCTCACCCAGCCTCAGGGGACCCCGTGATGGCTCAGAGGGCTCCGTGCTCACACCCGTAGATCTGGGGAGAGTGTGTACTGAGGAAGACCCTGTACACACGCCCACAGCCCTGGGGGACGGTGAGCATCCACTGTGGAGCAGGTGGCTGGTCTTCCTGCCAAACACGCAGACCTGGGACTGAGCATGTCTAACCCCTGCCTCGCCAAGGACACAGCAGAGGAGGTCTGTACCACCATCCACAGTGGCAGTCAGGCAGCCATGGGCAGAACCCTTGCCCTGCAATCAGGGAGACAGAAATACCCAGAAAGACTTAACACAGTGGGGGGAGCTGAACTAGCCTGAAGGAGCATTGAGAGTCCCTAGCATCTAGGACAACAAAGAGAGAGAAGAGGATGTGTGAATTGCCCCTAATTGGTGCCCCACAAGGACAGTGCGACTGGTGGACTGAAGGCCTAGGCTGGGCACAGAAGGGCACTGAGGAACTGGGCCAGAGGCACATCGAGTGCCTCTCAAGAACAGAGAAAAGAGAAACCAATACCCCCTCAGCCTGCAGCAGACAGGAAGTCCAGCAGAACTGGCTTAGCCAGTTTGAAGCCAGCAGGAGGCTTTTTGTTGCTGTTGTTGTTTTGTTTGTTTTTTTAATAATAATTCTGACAAGTGAGACAATAAAACTAGGAACTGTGAAAAGACCAGAGTTGGACCCAAAGAGGGGTCACCCTAACAGCTGAGACAGTGAGACAAATTTCACTTTGCTACTCCAAAGGACTTGCAAGTTATTGTATATTTGTATTTTTTATTATTATTACACCTTTCATTTTACTAGTATTTTTGTATTTCTCTTCTTTCTGTTTAGTCTTCTTCACTTGACTGGTTGAATTGCATTTTTTGACTGGTTTCCCTAATTGTCTCATTCATAGTGTATTTTTGACTTACTGTCTTTCACTTCACATGTGCTCCATTAACACACCACTCTAGGTCCTATACTTCTTAATCTTGTTTTCCAGATCACATAGAGTCTGTCATATAATTGTTGCTCCATTATTATTGCAAATAATTGCTGTTCCATACAATTGTATATACTGCACAGCACCCTCGCCCCAGGTCTTAGCCCACACCACTGTTTCCTGAACTTTACTACTGTTGTGGTTAACTCTATTCTCTCGCACACTACACCTATTTTCTGTCCTTTACTCTCACTTTGCCTCATAATCTGACCTCCCATAAGCTCACTGCTTTCTATATTAAACTCACAATCCTTCCCTCCCTAATGAGAGTCTTACCTACTTTCCATCCTTTCTTAAAAGTAGCTAGTTGAGTGAAATATCCCAGTTAAAACTATACATATCCAAAGGATCTACTATCTCTTCTCTAAAGGTTGGTACTTTAAATATAATACATTCCTGCTGTCTTAAACCATTTTGCCTTCCCCCTCCAAATGATCACAAAAAAGAGTAGGCAGAAGCTGTGAACACCATGACAGCTGCTGGAAGAGAAAACCCACCAACAAAGGAACCACTAACAGGAAACAACAGAAGAAGGTGAAGGAGGGAGTTGAACCCACACTAACCCCAATCCAGGACCAACTTGGAAATATAATCAATTGGTGGAGAAATTACCGACAACAAACAACTGAACAAGAGTAAGAGAGAAGCCTTAAAACCTTATTCGCACGGAAGAATTAGCTTCAACACAACGTGTCCACACCTGCACTACAGAATACAAGGCACAGTGGACAGAGTGACCTGGAGTTAACCAGCTGGAGGAAACTCCAACCAAAGAAAGACCCAACAACAATCAAAACCAAAAGACATACAGAGAGCCAACATGACAGCCCAAGACCAGTGAGCTCAGGAAATTACAGAGACTGAACTATTGAATCTCACAGGTATTCTACCATAGAAGTTCACACCATAAACCCAGGGAGTCGGAACAGATCAATTTCAGAAGCACAGCCTAACAAGAGGAGTCTCAAAAACAATGGGAAGACAAAGAAACAGTCCCCAAATGAAAAGAAAGGAGGAAGCCTCACAAAGAATGCTAAATGAAATAGAGGCAAGTCAACTATCAGATAGATATTTAGTTCAAAGCATTGGTTATCAGGAACCTCAATGAGCACACAGAGAATTACCAGAAACTACAGGGAAACTACAATGAACTCACTGCAAACTATATGAACATGTAAAAGGAAATAGAAACTCTCAACAATGGCCAAGAGGAAATGAAGAATACAATTTCTGAACTGAAGGACACAGTAGAAGGAATCAAAAGCAGTCTCAATGAAGCAGAGGGTCAGATCAAGGAACAAGAGGACAAGGTAGAGGAAAACACCCAGAAAGAACAAGAAAAGGAAAAGAGGCTCAGGAAGAATGAAGAGGGATTAAGGGAAATGTAGGACAACATGAAATGTAATAATATCCAGATAATAGGAATACCAGAAGGAGAAGAAGAAGAGCAAGGGATAGAAAACTGTGGTGATTCCTATCCTGCAGAATACGTATGCTGTGGCCAATTTATAAATAATTCACATGTAATTCCTGAGGAGAAAACGTGGGGACTACACAGCCCCCCTCGGAGTCAGAGAGAGAACCAAAGAGAAAGGGCTCTAGAGCGGGCTGGAGAGGCAGGGCCCAGAAGCGTGCTGGAGAGCGAGCGGGCCCGAGAGCATCTTGGAATGCCTTGGTACTCCAAAGTACCAAGGAGCATCTTGGTACTCCTTGGTACTCCAGAGTTCTCCAGAGGAGAGAGCACTGACCCCTGCCTTGACAGGCTTTCATTGTCTTTCTTAGCACATGATATTCAGGGTGGTTTTCCTTTACTATGCACACGTCCTCATTAGGTGATAGACAACAAAGGAGAAAACATCAAAGAAGGATATTGCAAATGTAAAAGGAAGCAGTGTTGGGCTGGACTTGAGAAGTTTATCACAGACTTTCAGGAAACCGCTTTGAAAATATGCAATCAGCGTCTGTTGCTTTAGTCTAGGCTAAGAGAGTTTTTTGTTGTTGTTGTTGTTGTTGTTGTTGTTGTTGTTGTTGTTGTTGTTGTTGTTTTTACCAAGAGCAAGCCTTAGCTCTAGGAAAAATATAGGTCTAATTTCCTGACAGGAAAACCTGTCCACACATGTGGGGTATGCTTGCTGACTCTCGTCCCACTAAGGTTTTAAACAGTGAAAGCTGAGCTACAATTCCCATGATGTGCAGAACGGTCCCCTATAGAAAACCTGTTTGAAAAGTAATGATAGAAAACTTCCCTAATTTGATGAGAGGAAAAGTCACACACATCCAGAAAACACACAGAGTCCCAATCAAGAGAAACCCAAAGAGGCCCACTTCCAGACACATCATAATTAAAATGGCAAAATTCCAAGGCAAAGAGAGAATTTTAAAGGCAGAAAGGGAGAAACAGGAAGTAACATACAAGGGAGCCCCTATAAGGTTAGCAGCTGACGTCTCAATGGAAATGCTCCAAGCCAGAAGGGAATGTCAAGAAATATTCCAAGTAATGAGAACCAGAGGCCTGCAACCAAGACTACTTTATCCAGCAAGGCTTTCAAATAAAATGGAAGACCAAATAAGGACCTTCCCTGACAAAAGAAACTTCAAAGAATATACCTCCTCCAAACCAGTTCTGCAAGAGATGCTAAAGGGTTTGCTTTAAGAAAAAGAAGAAAAGCAGTGAAAGATAGAGGAACATGGGTACAAAAAAATGGCAAAGAATAAGTACCTATCAATAATAACCTTAAACATAAATGGATTAAATTCCCCAATCAAAAGACACAGAATAGCGGAATGGATAAGGAGACATGACCCACACATATGCTACCTACAGGAGAACCACCTCACAACAAAAGACCTACACAGACTGAAAGTGAAATACAGGAAACAAATATTCCAAGCAAATGGACAGGAAGAAAAAGCTGGGGAAGATATACTCATATCAGACAAAATAGACTTCAAAAAAGAGCCATAAAAACAGACCCAGAAGGAAACTTCACAATAAGGTTAGGGGAGAATCCATCAAGAAGACATAAACATTGTGAACATATATGCACCCAACACAGGAGCACCCAAATACGTAAAGAAAATCTTGGAGGACTTCAAGAAAGATATTGACAGCAACACAATCATAATAGTAGATTTTAACACCACACTGTCAAAAATGGACAGATCTTCCAAACAAAATATCAACAAAGATATTGTGGCATTGAACAATGCCCCAAATGAAATGGACTTAACTGATATATATATAGAGAGAGCCATTCACCCCAAAGAAGCTAAATATACATTATTTTCAAATGCACATGGAACATTTTCAAAGATAGACCACATGATAGGACACAAAACAAGTCTCAACAAATTCAAGAAAATTGAAATCATATCAAGTATTTTCTCTGACCACAAGGGACTGAAATTAGAAACCAACCCAAAGGAAAAAAACCCAAAACACTCAAAATCATGGAGATTGAATAGCACTCTATTAAACAATGAATGGGTCAAGAATGAGATTAGAGAAGAAATCAAATGGTTCCTGGAAACATGAAAATAAACTGACAACAAACCCCAACTTATGGGACACAGCAAAGGCAGTCCCGAGAGGGAAGTTCATAGCAATACAGGTCTACCTAAAAAAGGTAGAAACATTTCAAACAAACAACCTGACCCTACACCTAAAAGAACTTGAGGAACAACAACAAAGACAGCATGGAGCAAGTAGAAGGAAGGAAATAACCAAGATCAGAGCAGAATTAAATGACATAGAAACCAAAAGCACAATTCTAAGGATCAATGAATCCAGGAACTGGTTCTTTGAAAAGATAAACAAAATCGACAATCCCATGAGCAGGCTCATCAGAAAAAATAAACACAACCAAAAGTGAAAGAGGAGAGATTACAACTGATGCCAAAGAAGTACAAAGGATTGTAAGAAATTGCTATGAACAACTATATGCCAAGAAATTTGAAAACCTAGGTGAAATGGACAAATTTCTACAAAAATATAATCTTACATACTCAATGAAGAAGAAACAGAAAACCTGAGCAGACAAATAACAGCTGATGAAATTGAAACTGTAATCAAAAACCTTTCAACACACAAAAGCCCTGGTCCAGACAGTTACACAGGATAATTTTACAAATAATTTAAGGGCTCTCCTGATCCTCCGCAGATTATTCCAAAATTTTCAAGAAGACAGAAGACTCCCAAACTCTTTTCTTGAGGCCTGCATCATCCTAACATCAAAACCAGATAAAGACATAACAAAGAAAGTAAACTTCAGGCCAATATTGCTGATGAACATAGATGCTAAAGTCCTCAACAAAATAATGGCAAACCACATCCAGCAATACAATAAAAGATCATACACCATGATAAAATAGGATTGATTCCAGGGATGCAAGAATGGTACAATATTCGCAAATCAATAAACTTAATACACCACATAAAACAAATGAACCACAAAAATCACATAATCATATCAATAGATACAGAAAAAGTATTTGATAAGGTGAAGCACCCATTTATGATAAAAACACTCAGCAAAGTGGGAATAGAGAGAGCATTCCTCAACATAATAAAGACCATACATGGGAGACCTACAGCCAACATCATACTCAATGGACAAACACTTAAAGCTTTCCCATTAAGATCGGGAACAAGACAAGGATGCCCGCTTTCACCACTCCTATTCAACATATTACTGGAAGTCCTAGCCACAGCAATCAGACAAGAAGAAGAAAAAAAGGATGGAAAAAAACTGGAAAAAAGGGAATAAAACTGTCATTGTTTGCAGATGACATGATAGTGTACATAGAAAATCCTATAGACTCCGCCAAAAAACTACTGAACCTAATAAATGAATTTGGCAAAACAGCAGGATACAAAGACAATACTCAGAAATCAAAGGCAGTTTATTTTTTCATTTTCTCCCGTTCCCTACCCCCACCCCATCCAAACCCACTTCCCTCCCTTGCTTCTACACTCCCCCTTGGTTTTATCCGTGAGTCCTTTATAGTAGTTCCTGAAACCCATTCTTCCCTCTATCCCCTCCCCCATCCCCTCTGGCTATTGTTAGATTGTTTTTAATTTCAATGTCTCTGGTTATATTTTCCTTGCATTTTTCTTTTGTTGATTATGTTCCAGTTAAAGGTGAGATCATATAGTATTTGTCCCTCACTGGCTGACTTGCTTCACTTAGCATAATGCTCTCCAGTTCCATCCATGTTGTTGAAAAGGGTATAAGCTCCTTCTTTCTCTCTGCTGAAAAGGAAATTCATATACCCACAGTAGGAAATTGTAGCCCTTATATTTTCACGTGTCAGGAATCACGGTCTCCCGTGGAACATAAAGCCAGCATGCAGGACCCATAAGGTGGGTAGCAGAATTTCCTGTGGGGAAATCAGGTTGACATATTTCTTAGATTTAAAACCTTGCTACTGCTGAAACCTCTGCCTACCTGGATCAAAAGAACTTATGCTAATGCACCTTCCTGGCCAGTGTTTACGGTTCTTTTGAAATCAGCCCAAGACTGTTGCTCTTCCATTTGCATATCTCTCCTTTTGGTGTACCTTCCTGGACCGTCTACCGCCTAACTCGAATCTACAATCTATGCATAGTCACTGACGATCATTCTGATGCTCTGTGCCCTACATCATCAATAAAAACCCCTGGACCCAAGGCTCAAGGCTCTCTCCCATATGATAAGGGAGGATTCGCGTGGTCCTCATTTCTCTAAGTCCTGTGTGTTTCTGTATGAGATTATTTACACATTCAGTCACGGCCAACAAGAATCCTGCGGGTCAGGATTCATGACACTGCTGAATAGAATTCCATTGTGTAAATGTGTCATAGTTTCTTGATCCACTCATTTGCTGATGGGCACTTAGGTTGCTTCTAGCACTTGGCCATTGTAAATTGTGCTGCTATGAACATTGGGGTGCATATGTTCTTTTGGACTGGTGTTTCAGTGCTCTTAGGGTATAATCCCAGCAGTGGAATTGCTGGGTCAAAAGGCAGTTCCATTTTTAGTTTTCTGAGGAACTTCCATACTGTTTTCCACAGTGGCTTCACTAGTCTGCATTCCCACCAACAGTGCACTAGGGTTCTCTTTTCTCCACATCCTCTCCAACACTTACCTGTTGCTTTGTTTATGATGGCCATTCTGACTGGTGTGAGGTGGTATCTCATTGTGGTTTTAATTTGCATCTCTCTGATGGCTAGTGATGCAGAACATCTTTTCATGTCTCTGGGCCCTCTGTATGTCCTCCTTGGAGAAGTGTCTGTTCAAGTCTTTTGCCCATTTTTT
>PVJI01020731.1:0-28373 GCA_004026765.1 Micronycteris hirsuta | reverse complement strand
CCTCCCAGCCCTTCACCGCTCCAGGCTTCGGAGTTGGTTCTAGAACCCAGTGAGATCCAACTAAAATCCCATTTTCAGACATCCTGTCTGTATCGCCTCTAGGATGTGCTCTGTACAGACTCTTGGATTCTCATCTGCTCCCCCGTCTTCACAAATGATCATCCTGCTCCCTTTTTTCCCTTTCCTCTCTTTTAAAATTTCACATGTTAGTTGTCACGAGGCACTGGGCTCATATCATTGGGTAAAGGTAGAACAGCAGTTGTCCCCCTTTGGAGGTCACATGTGTGATGCTTAAAAATGTTTTTAAAAATGGGAGAAAACACTCACTGAATTTCAAACACAAAGACCAGTACTATAAAGAACTTTCAGATTTTAAACAATTGATTGTTAGGTACTCTTTAAGTTTATTTCTGCTGTGTGGTTCACGCGGTGTGTTCTGCTTGCTATTTACCATTGCAAAGCTTCCTTCATTGTTCAGAATGAAGGCTTAATGAACCTGTGCCTCCGATACATATGTTACAAATTATCTGGAGTTTGTAGTCTATGGGGAGTCTTCCCCCCATTATGGTTCCGAATAATTGAAAAATGTCTGCATATTGGAAAAAGACATGGACTTAAATCTGTATGATACTTACCTATTTGTAGTTGAGAGAGTCCTTGAGAGCCAGTGGAATTTTTTTTTTCTTGGCACTAATCATGTGAGTGTTACCTTGTCACTTAGTGAGGTGTGTGGTTATTCCTTAGGAAAATACAAACCTGCATTTATTCTCAGACATTTTAGGAATAAACAGCCATCATTTTATTTTTACATATGTGTTCTTGGCTGTACTCATAAATGACATCTTTTGAGCCACCAAATAATACTTCAATATAAATCAGTACAATAGAATGGAAGTTATTTATTTAGATGTTTTCTAGTTGCAAAATATCAGCCTATGTAAGATTACTTTGTTGTAATGGCTTGAAGTTTTGAAGCTTACAATATTGTTTCTCTGCCACCTGCTTTCAGATTACTCCATTTATCCACTAACTCAATAATGTTTGTAATTGTAAAACCAGAATAAAGTTTATATCTATCCCAAGCTGCTCTTATTATTATTACTTTAATTTGCAAATAGTTTTCTCTGAATGGAAAGACCCGGTTTATGACTTAGAGAGTATGATAGGTCACAAAGCACCTCGATCTTACGTTCAGTCTCTCAGGTGCCATATACAATCTGAAGGAATTTTTATTCATTTCATTTATTCATTCATTCATTTAGCAAAAATCTACTGGGCCACTTCTGCATGCCAGGCATTGATTTAGGTGCTGGGAATACATAAGTGAACAAAACTGAAAGAAAAAAAAACCTGCCTTCACAGAGCTTATATTCTGATAGAAAACAATATAACATTTAAAATATATTTATTCAGGCCTGGCTGGTATAGCTCAGTGGATTGAGCACGGGCTGGGAACCAGACGGTCCCAGTTCGATCCCCCGTCAGGGCACATGCCTGGGTTGCAGGCCAGGTCCCCGTGAGGGCCATATGAGGAGGCAACCATACATTGCTGTTTCTCTCCCTCTCTTTCTCCCTCCCTCCCCTCTCTCTAAAAATAAATTATAAAATATATATATATATATTTATTCACAACAATTAACACAATAGAAAACCCCTCAAATATGACATTCCTTGATATCAGCTTTGAAAGTTTGAGCTTCTACCTGTCGTCATGCACAAGAAATAGAAATACATTTGCTTTGCTTTATTAAGAATGATTGACATGATTATTTTTAATCCTCACTGGAGGGTATGTCTACGATTCTAGAGAGAGAGACAGATAGACAGACAGACAGACAGACATCAAGGGTTCCCACGGGCTGCCTCCTGTATGCACCCTGACCAGGAATCAAACATCCTACCTTGTGCTGTGCAGGGCAATGCTTCAACCAACTGAGCCACCTGGCCGGAGCAAGAATGATTTACATGATTTCATTTTCTGCCCTTCTTTTGGGGTCATGTCCAGTTGTCCCCGAGATTGACCCTACCAACCAGCAATGGGTGGCAGCATCGTTAGTGTCCATTCACTTGTTATGTAACGAGCACCCCAGTGCTGGGTTCCCGGGTTCGGGCTTGAGCAAAACCAGGTAATGTTCCATCTCTCTCGTGCACATTAGGGAACTTAGTTAACAGTTGGCCTTTGAAAGATCAGAGTTGTGCCAGTTTTAGAACAGTATAAAATAGTATTTTTCTCTATATAAGTAATATAAACCACATTAAAAATTCAGATGAAAAATGAATGGAAAAATTTAACTTCAGCATAACCACATATTCATGAAACGTTTTTTGAGAAGTGATGATGAATCTGATTTTAATTCCAGTAAATTTCCATGCACCAAAAAATAAATGAGAGGTCTACATGCTTTTTGTTCTATTGAATTCCAAGAACATATATGGGTCATTCCAAGTTTTTATTTGATTCATGCTGAGTTTTGCCTGCCTCCTACTGCTTGTGAATAGTAGCCTGGTGAGCAAGGCCAAATCCTCACTGTGGATTACTTTTTTCTCCCTTTGTTGTTTGTTTAAGATTTATGTATTTCTTTTCAGAGAGATGGGAAGGGAGGAAGAGAGGGAGAGAAACATCAATGTGTGAGAGATACATCTACTGGTTGCCTCTCACATGCCCCCTATCTGGGACCCGGCCCCCTGGGTCCACAAGCCAGTCCTGTTCCCTGACCGGGAATTGAACCAGCAACCCTTTGGTTTGCAGACAGCACTCAGTCCACTGAGCCACACCAGCCAGGTCTTTATGTCAGTGTTTTAGTCACCATATTCCTGCCAAGATGGTTAATCTTTGAAAATGGTTAAATGATTGCTTTTATCTATAAAAGAAGAAGTATGACCAAAAAGTTGAAGAAGCTGTGATAATATATCTAGGTGTTTCTGAAACTGAATAATAACGGGTGGGCAAAATTATGTATATAACAGTTCTTTAATATGGAGCAAACCCAATTCTATATATAAAGCCCTGTTACATATAGATCTCACATGTTATTAAAGAGAAACAACTTTATAAAATACTTTAAGTACTAATAAATAAAAATAAAATCAGACTAGTATTCCTTTAATACTGGAGGGACAGGGGTTAGCTGAAAATTTCTTGTTTTTCCAAACAAGATTTTGATGCTGAGTGCTACAGTGAGGTTCTTTGAGTTTGTTATTTCTGCCATTAGCTTTATGATAAAACTTTGCTGGTATTTTTTCTCCACTCGAACTAACCTTTATTCATAAGGGACCTTGGTCTTCATATTGCGTGGCTCTGTCATTTTCTAATAATAATAATAATAATAATGGCTAATATTTACTGAGTGTAAGCTATGGGACAGACACTTTTAAGTGCATTCCTTATATTTTTGTATTAAACACTGACAAGTCTATATATGAGGTACCATTTTAGCCCCACCTTACAGATGGAGAAGTTGAGATGAGAGATTAGTTTGTCTAATGGCATGAAGCAAGTAGGTGGGGAAGCTAGGCTAAGCAGTCTGCCTCCATGCTTTTAACTTCTTGGTTATATTGCTCCTTTATTAATCATCAGCCCACCTTTATTAAATTTTGACAATTCCAGTAATATTTTGGCAGCAGGTTAATCATAAGTAATCATAAATGCAATACTAAAATCATGTAGCAGCATGCAGATGGAGATCATGCACATGTTTCTTAGAGAAATGAAAACACGAATTTTAAAAATTCTGGCAGATAATTCATGATGTCCTAAAATCATAAATACAATGAGAAACGTTGATTTGGAAATTCCTTGGAAGAATTTAAAACAAGTGTTGAAACAAAACTTTTGTGGTAGAAGACATTCAGTCATTCATTCAAGTCTGCAGAAATGGTGGTATTTATTGGACTACCAACTCTTAAAGGAAGTAAGTTCGAATTATAAAAGGAGAAACGTTTACAAGTAGAATCCTCTTTTGACAGCAGGAGCAGGTAAGGATGTGGCTGACAAAGGAGGCCACGGTTGTGGAAATGGTTTGGGTACTCTTCTCCTCAGAGATGGTGGGCATAAGGTGGCCTGTTTTGTAATGCGTAATATGAAAGTACCAACAAAGAGGAAATGCATGTGAAGAAGGCTAAATATAGAATCGGAAAATAAGTGCAGGGAGTGTAATAGTCATCCTAGTGAATATGGTTATTTCAGCTAAGTATTAAAATGAGCTATCAACTTCCAGCAACTGTAGCGGAAAGGGAAATGCAGTGACTGTTTTTCAACGTCTGCTGAAGAGAAGCATGCTAGGTTCCAGCTTTCAAACCCAAGATTCACTTCCATTAAATACACTCTGATAGTGACCCTGAATAAGTTGCTACCTTTCTCTTCTCTTTTCTGTCAAATAAGGATGCATCACTTGTCTTCCGTACACATGTGCTCGTCAGTCCCCACAGCTGCCTGGGGCGCTGGCCGGCTGCCTTCTGGTCTGGTTGGATTCCCTCCAGGAATTTCTCTTTGCCCAAGGCCACTGTCTCCCCAAGCTTAGGCGCCCTGCCCTGGGGCAGCGTGAGTCCACTGACTAGTTAGTGCTGAGACAGGAAGGCACAGCCTCCTTACCGGAATTCAGGACAATTCTGAAGGGCCCTCCAAGTCCCATACCTCAACTCTGGGGTTAGCCAAGGCCTGTCTCTGCTGCCTTTGCTTCAGCTCCTCTGCGTAGCTCTGTCCCACAAAGTCTCTCCCATGTAAAACTGCTCACAGCCTCCTCCCAGTTGTTCTCTGGGACCCTCTCTTTTAGCTTTATTATACAAATTAGGAATAAGAAATGTAAGCTGCTTAGCCCCAATCTCAGCACACAGTAGGCACTGAGAAAATAGTAGTTAGAGTTTACCTTCATTACGCAGGACATTGAACCACGTATGGAAAATGTTTGATTTTTCTAGAAGGTACAGACACTTTTTCCATATGGCCATTGCTTTTAGCAGTCCTCATAAAGGTAAGAATAAAATATAAAAATGCTACCAAATGAGCCGTAAATAGTGTAATGAATGCCTGAATTTCTTCCTAACAACTTTCTATGTAAGTCCGGGTTGCCCAAGGATAGATGCATAAACTTAGAAGGTGCTTATTTTCTGGTTTTTCCTAGGACAGGCGTGTGTCAGATGTGTTCTTTTCATACACTTATGACCTGTAGTTTATACCATGTAAATAAAAAACTCTGAAATAATTCAGTATTTACCCTTAAAAAAATAAAACAGTTGACTGAATCTTGACTTAATACTTGTTCCCAGATTATCCTGATGAAAGATTTCTAATAACCTTTGATTTTTAGATGATTTCATCCAGGTGTCAAGATTATTTCTTTTTTCACAACCAAATACATAAAATTTACTAATAGAAAAATCTGTATTATAGATTATCTTTGCATTATAGATGGTAGGGTTTTGGGGGGTTTTTTTTTTAGATTTTATTTATTTTAGAGAGGAAAGGAGGGACAAAGAGAGGGAGAGAAACATCGATGTGTGAGAGACACATCGATTGGTTGCCTCTTCCACGCCCCCAACTGGGGATGCGGCTAGTAACCCAGGCCCATGCCCTGACCTGGAATTGAACCTGTGACGTTTTGGTTCACATGCCAGCCCTGAATCCACTGAGTCACACCAGCCAGGCCTATAGATGGCAGCTTTTAGTCTCAACCGAAGGTCAGGTTGTTGGCATCAATTCAACACCAACAGGAATTCCCAGTTGGGGTGCAGTGAAGAAGGAAACTATTTATTGCCAACAGCTCGACTGTGACAGCAGGCTGTGAAAACTACTGCTGTTGGGAGGCCCCGGGGCCCAGGCTCCTCTCCCAGGAGACAGCTCCGCTCTGAGCTGCTCTACTCTGGGCCAGTCTGCTCTAGCCTGTATTGGTCCACTCCAGAGAGATCTTTGGTGTTTCAGCTCCAGAACTCCCTGCCCCTGGTCCCTGATTGGTCTGCCCTCATGCAAATTAGGGCTCCAAATCCTCACAGTTTGATTGGTCCAAGGGGCATTGTGTTGATTGGTCAGAATAGAGCCCACTCTGGTTTGTCATTGAGGAAGCTGATGGGGACAAAGCTGCTTATCTGCAATTAGATGGGAAAAGCCTCAGTCCTATTGGTTAGAATAAGATTCCAGGAACTCCTTTGGAAGGGCAGACTCACAAGGCAGAAACCCAGTGCAAGCAAGTGGTTCGGTGCAGAAGCAGGCAGCTTAGTGCTGGCGTCCCCCCTGAAGTGCAGTTTGTGTGAGAGGCCCCAGTGCAGAAATGGCTGCGGGGTTCTGTGATTTAACATTTGAGCCACGTTAACCACCAGGAGCCCTTCTTAGTAGGTATCTTCTTTCTCAGGGTCCACATCAATAAGAAAATAGCTACAAAACTGAGAACAACATCGTGGGCATGTGAAAGAATAGAGTAGCCTCTATTGGGGGGCAGGGGTGGACCTGCTCTGCACCATTTCCCCTTTAAACACTGGTCTCAGGGATGGAAGACGTACCGTTGTGGTTGGGAAGCAGTACCATGCAATACAATATTGTACCAGTTGTACCAGTACAGCTGTGTGAGGGTTTTTTAGTGATTTGTGTGTGTGTGCATGTACATGTGCTAATCTTAATTTTTACACATGGACGATGATGGAACAGTGCTTAATGCAGGATGTTTGTATGGGAGGCCTTTAAAAATGAGTGATTCTTTTCTGCTATCTTAGAAATATTTTAGATAATTCTCTTGAATGTGTTTTTCTGTTATCACATACTTTAAAAGTGAATATCTTTTTTTAAAAAACTTAAGATTTTATTTATTCTTAGAGAGAGGAGAAGGAAGGGAGAAAGTGAGGGAGGGAGAGAGAAACATTGATGTGTAAGAGAAACATCAATCGGCTCACAACCCAGGCACATGCCCTGACTGGGGATTGAACCGGCGACCTTTTGCTTTGCAGGACAGCACAACCAACTGAGCTACACCAGTCAGGTTATAAAAGTTAACTTTTTTCCTACTTTAAAATAAATAAATAAAATCTTCTTTTATTGTTTGTTCTACTACAGTTGTCCCAATTTTTTCCTTTTTGCCCTGCTCCTCCCAGCCCCACCCCTCTTGCCCGTAAAAAGCTAGCATTTTTAATACGATCTGAATGCCACTTTGAGGTGGTGCCCCAGGATGTGAAGTAGCAAGAAGAAGATTCAACAGAGATGCTAATGCAGCAACTTCAGAGGCGACATAGGAGGTCAGGTGAAAATAACCTCCAATGCAAGTCAGTTCTTTACCAAATAACTCGTGTTCCCCCTTTTATGGGGAGGAAGCTGTCTGGACAAACGGTATTGTCTGGCTGTCTTTGATGACTGTGACCACTTACCTCTTGCTGCCTACGTCTGAACTACTTGGGTTCGGTATACCCTCATTTTTTGACCTGTCTTGTTCTAAATAGAAAAGCACTTGATTCCATGCCTGGAAGGATTCTTGCATCCCAAAGAAACTCGCGAACATAACCACGCATGTTAGGTATGGGTTTTATAGTGTCGCTACCAGTGCGAGCTGTGTGTGAGCACCGTGTGATTCACCCACAGTGTGAGGTTCCATGCTCTGTGGCCACAGGAGTGCAGTGCCTGGAGCGACGGAACACAATCGCTATTGTCCTCCTGGAGGCAAGTCCCTCAGCTGCTGCCATGGAGGAACCCAGAAAACTACGGGTTCGATACTCACTGAAAATCCAGATTTTCTGACTTATGTGTTCTGTGCAAAAATTTCCCCCTCGCGAAGACAGTACGGACCAGTTACAGACATAAAAATGAGTCGTCGACAGCCAGGTTCGGGAGGAAGTACAGGCTGGTAGAATTCCGTCCTGGACAGTTAGTTCCCCTGCAGAGGCCAGGCCTCTTGGAAGAGGCACGATCCCGGTTTCCCGTCTTTCTTTCGTTTGGCCCTGTTAAAATCCAGGAAACAATTGTAGTCCTTTTCTGTCTTTGACAGGACTACTGTATTTTGTAATATTTAATTGTAAGGCATAAGAAATAATAAAGTTTGGACAAGGCTGCAGAGCTTCATTTGATAGGTGTCCCCCTCCCCCGTCCAAAGAAAAATATAACAAGAATGGTAGATATTTTTAAAACAGCCTTGACCTCTGCAGCTAGTCTCCCTTTGTTACAGAGAAATTAATTTGCTTTGCTAATTATAGCTGTATCTATGTTTTATTCCCTTTTTTGCTCCTGCTTTTTTCAAAAGATCTTAGGAACTCTACCCACTTGGATTATTGATTTTGTAAATATACCATAGTGGTTAAACAAGTTTTCTGATTTTCTTTGCTAAGAAAAATTTCATTTTCTTAAGTGATTTACTACTTAAAAGTTACATTAATTTGCCCTGAGTGGTATTGCTCAGTGGGTTGGCCATTGTCCCGCAAACCAGAAGGTCACTGGTTCCATTCCCAGTCAGGGCACATACATGCCTGGGTTGCAGGCCAGGTCCTCTGTTTGGGGGGTGGGGCGTGAGAGGCAACCAGGCGATGATGTTTCTCTCACACATCACACATCGATGTTTCTCTCCCTCTCTTCCCCCCTCTCTAAAGTAAATAAATAAAACCTTTTTTAAAATTATATTAACTCATTAACATAAATATATTGAACAGCCCTTACACAATAGGCCCTATTCTAGGCAGGGAAACAGTGAACAAGGCAGGCAGAACCCCCACTTCAGGGAGCTCACAATCTAGCAGCATTGCTTTCTTAGTAACATTTGGTGGATGGCATTTGGTAATTTTTATATGCCAGATTCTTTTCGAAGGAATGCTTATTTGTCTTGGGGCCTCAGCTCCTTATTTGTTGAGTTGGGGGAGTTGGACCAGCTGATCTCTAAGGTTCTTTTCCATTCTGAACTTCGTATTTTGGAAATTGGAATCTGGTTTGCCATTAGAGCCTTAGGCACCCATCCCCTGTCAATCAGTGTATTACAGAAAGTTTTATAAGAGATATTTGGCCAGGGTAGTGATACAGGTAGGTAATGAAGAGTAGCAAATGCTGCAGGACACTCAGATGAGTTCAGGACAGAGTTTGAGGGCCATTTAAGAAGACATCGCTGACCATAACACGAAGAGTTTCAGTGGAATGGTAGACTAGATTTTGATCCCATTGGGTTAAGGATTGAGTAAGTGTAGGCGTTGCCTATTCCATGGAGACCCTTTCATGTTAAAATGGGAAGATGTTGACTCTCAGCCACTGTGACTACGAAGGAAAGCAGTGAAGACCGACTTTCCTGTGCACACTTGTTTCTGGATCCAGGCATCTCCCTGTTCTGAGCCGCTGCCCTGGGAGATTTACCTGGCACCTGTATGGATGTCAATCACGCAATGAAGGACCGAGTACTAGGTGATACAGTTGGAACAGATAATCCTCATAGCTGCGAAACATTTAATATTGCTAATTTTCCACTTCTGAAAAAGATTTCTTTCCCACAAAATAGGAAAAAGTGCCAAATTTTTATAAATAATAAGCTGATAGCCTTGTATGCTTCTTTCAAGAAACGGGAAGTTGGCTAATTTACCTCTTGAAGGAGATACTGATGGTGCTCTAGCTAACTGAGCAGAATAGTGCGTAAACTGGGTAAACTGTGCTTAAAGTGGATGTCCCAGTCCTTAGGCTCTCTTGTGAAACCTAACACTTGAATGAAGTCTACCTCACGTTAGGGTTTCTGACTTCTACCTGTTACATTGTTTTCAGGAACAAACAACCAAATGGTACAGAGCAGATGTCTGGTTGGTTTTAAAGGATGTAGGTGACTGGCAAGTCAGTTTGCCAGATTTTGATGGGTAGAAAACCTAAGAAAATATGTAAAGTTCTGCTGGCCCCAGATGGATGGATTTTGCCTTAGATCACATCCTATTCATTACTTACAGCTCTGTAGATAGATGATAGATAGATAGAGAAATTTATACTGTATTTCTAATATCCCTCTTGTTGCCTGCAGAAATGTGTATATTTACTTCTAGGGTTTTTCTTTCCTACCTTTGTGCTCACAGGCAGAAAATAAAACTAACTGAAGAAATCTGGAGTCTTAAAGATGCTGAATGAACTCGGTGCTGTTTTGTTTGCCTCAGTTCACTGAGCAGCCAGTAACAGCTGCAATAAAGCAGTGATTAAGCTTAAAGGAAGAAGATCTGTTTCCCAAAGACCTTTTTGCTTCAAAATACACATCTGCTTAAGCTGAGGCATTGTTTTCAACACTTTTACAATGGGGCACTGGAGATGTGCCCCCGG
Organism: Micronycteris hirsuta; assembly: GCA_004026765.1. NCBI lineage: Eukaryota > Metazoa > Chordata > Mammalia > Chiroptera > Phyllostomidae > Micronycteris > Micronycteris hirsuta. Next base: position 18,133 of record PVJI01020731.1, on the reverse strand, counting down.
TGTGATTTCCCCTGTCCCTTGTGGAATATACTATGTGATTTTTAGACTTTGTTTGCAAACAAGTGTATTCTTTATTTAATCATTAGGCTCAAAAAGAAAAAAATCTCAGATTTGTTACAGTCAGTCAGCAGAATGTTAAGATAAGCTACGTAATGCATTTCCGGTATGGCCAGTTTAGCAACTACATTTGAAAATCTGTTTCACTGCCTGTTTTTTCTTATAACATTGTTTCCTGCTGTTATAACCACGCTGTCCCCCTTGCAGCTGGACTTAATTTTTCATCTGACACCTCAGACCGACCATTCCAAAGAACGTGTTCTACACAATACGTTTATGTAGCTATTATGCCTCATGGCTGCTCCTCCTTGTTATGTGCCCTGCCCCGCCCGCAGTCGGCTCTGCTAGAGCAGTGGTTTTGTCACGGTGCTTACTTTATGATTGACTGACATGGGTGCACTCTGAGAAAACAATCGCGCCCGCAGCAGAATGAGTTGGCAGGAGCCCGCACGGTTTGCTTAGCTGGCGTCCTGCCTTGCCACAGAAGAATCCCGCTCTTCCCTGACGGTCACAGGAGGAGTTGGAGGACACGAGGCAAAAGAAACATTGTTTTTACCCCCAAAGTAGCCTGTTATAATGTCAGAAAGGGCTTTGATGAAACCACTGGCCCTACTTACAGATCTTATTTTCCAAGCCTTTCATTATATTACTTGCCCTTTTCTGAACTCTACAATTTCCCTCTCTTGTAGCTGGTTCGATGCCCAGAACTGAACGCTGTGCTCCAGCTGTGGCCTCACCGGTGCTGAATAGAGAGGAAGAGCCACCTTCATAGCTTACATGTGATTCCTCTGCTTATACAACCCAATACTGGACTGACTTACTTTGGCAAGATAGCTGCATCGTGCACTGTATTTGATGTTGCGTGTGCTGTGACCCCGAGTCTTTCTCTGCATCGCTGCCGTCCACCCCCGCCCTGCCCCTCTGCAGTTCCTGCCTCTGTTCACCTGTGCCCCCCCACCCCCGTAGACTCCCCTCACACTCATCCACAGTGATTGTCATCTTTATTCTCTCGTTTCTCTTCATTCTGATCTTGCACTTCGGCAAACTTTCCCTCTGTCTATACATTGTCAGTTGTCAGCCATCCTGCTTTTCCTCCCTGCTTTGGTAACGGGGCGCCCTTCAGGTCTTCTCTCTCTTCCTTTTCCTGTGGTCGCCAGTAGACGTCTGGCGCGGTGGGTTTAGTTGGCATTCGCCTGGCACTTCTTCCCAATCAGATCCCCGTAAACTCCTGATTTGACCGCCCAGTCAAGTCGTTATGACACTTGAGTTCCTCTGTCCAGATTTTCTTGAGTCCCCCGACCTCTGTCCCAATGACCTCATTCCAGGTGCAGCCTCTGTCCCAGCTCTTCCCCTGGGAGGAGACATTCCCCTCGTTTCACCGTGGAAATTTCTAACGCTAAGGAAAGTGTCTTTCTTAGTTGTGAATAGAATAGTTTTAATAATTTTAAGCAAATTCTTTCTCCCCTGAGATCTCAGTCTTTTCGTTTTTGCTTTTTTTAAATGCTAGAGCTTGAATTACTGTACATGTCTGAGGTGAGTCAGGTAAAGGAAGAAGGAAGGGATTGAGGCTTTTGTGCTGAGCAGGAAACAGGACATGGTTCTCCAGGAAAAGCGACACTGAGGTTCCTTGGGCTTGGTGCTGCTGTCTGCAGTGGGAGGCGAGGCTCGCTTTTCCTGGGTTCTGGAGCATTACCTGAATTGCAGGTTTAGAGTGGATTTTTAAGTTGGTTTATTCAGGGCTGTTGACACAGACACCCTGTTGCTGGAGTGTATGCCTCGGTGAATCATTCTGAGTGTGGAAGGGGCAGCTTGTCTGATGATAAGAATTGGAAGGTCCACGTACGCCCTTTCTATCCAATTCTAAAATCCCTCAAGTTTAACTGAATCCCAGTGTTTCTCACAGTCGCAGTCATGCGGATGATCAAGTTCTTACTTCTTTCCCTCCCTTAGTTCATGTGTCCTGTCTAAGCAGCCCCTCCTTGGCCCTGTAGCCTTTACTGAACCCAGAAGTTACCTCACGTGTATTTATGTTTTGAAAGAGCTAACGTCAATTTGGAAATCTTTCTGACATTATTTCAGTACATCGGGTTTTATCATCATGATTTAGGAGTACCTAACATTTGTTTCTTCAGGCCTGTGCTAGACATTTTACATATCAGCGTATTAACTATTAAAAGTCTATCACCCACATACACTACAAAGTAAAACATAGAAAATGTATCCTTTGACTCTTCTTTCTTATCTAAAGCTATTAGATATCCCTCGTTTTCTTACTCACAATTACGTAAGCCAAGTGAAAACTTAAACTCGGTTTTGGTGGTTTCAAAGAAAGGAAACCTTTCCTGTGGAAACCCACTGTGTCGTCAGAGGTCTGTGGCTTTGCTTCTGCCTAGTCACGTCCTGGTGAGGAAGGCACCTGTCTTCAAAGGACCCGTAGCTGTATTTTCTGACTTTGGATTGACTCGACCCTCAGTGACACAGCCAACTGGTCCCTTTGGTGCTGCAGGCTTTTCTCTAGGCAGCCGGCAGTGGTGGCTTGGCTTCCATCTCCATTTATGGCCTTGGAAGGGCGGAAGGGACACGGCTGGGACTCTCCATTTACGGTCCCCGGAGGAGTTGAAAAGAGTGGTTGGGGTGTTCTTGGAGGCAGCAAGTAGACATGGTGAGATAAAAATAAATGGGCAGATGTTTGCAATTCCAATTCCAGTCTCTGCCGGGAGGGCAGAGGGCGCCGGGAAAGGGGAGTGGAACAAGCCTGCTGAGCTCCGCTGCAGGCGTCTGTGTCCCTCCATTGAAGGCTGCCCATGACACATTTCCCAAGTTCATTTGTTCTGGAAAGTCTTGTATTGTGTGCTTGTGACTCTCCTTTACAAAGACAAGGAAGGAACCCCTTTAAAGAGTGCATTTTCAGAAACCCCAGCTCCTGAAGGCGTCACTGGAGGCCCCAGAAGAGAGCTAGAGAGGGAGAATGGCTGGGCCCAGGGTCAGGGTGACACCAGTCTCTGCTTGTTGGTGTCGGAGCACACTCATCATCACCTGTGTCCCGCTCTTATTGCTCCTTTTGCCCATGTGGATTTCTGGCATCGAGGGAAGTGTTGTACAGTGTGTGATGGAAAGATGCTGAATTCTCACGGAGGCTCTGTAAAGGACTCTTGAGTTCGTGCGGGGAGAACAGGTGGCATGTTGGCTTATGGAAAGTAATCTCGCGTTTCAGAGAAACACAGAGTCTGGCTAAGGCGTTTACGCAAAGTCAGGTGAACCGGTTTTGTGCAGGTGTGGTGGGGAGTGTTTGGGAGCCCCCAGAGAAAAAGGGTCTTCTTGTCCCAAGGCAGTTCTCAGAGCGAAACCCAGAAAAGCAGCAGAACAACGGGAGGCAGAGATGGGACAGAGAGGGGACGCAGCTAAACTCAATTTGGAAGCTGGGACTAAGTCCTTGATTTGTCTTTTGCAATATCATATATGATAGCGTAAGATGTATTATTAAACTAAGGACACCAGGCCAATAATAAGAAACGTGGCTTAGAAGACCACGAAGACAATGGAAGGTCATATGTGGACTTGCATAATGTTATTTATTTGCTGTGCACTACAAGGTAGAGAAAGAAGTAAAATAACACCCTGACACCTCACGTTCGTCCCCGAAAGGAAATTATTGGCCTCATTTGTTGGTTTGTTTAGACGGCAGTTTGAGTTGCTAGAACAGACTGGTCTGATTGGCTTATTTTCAGATGTGTAGGTATCAGTGTATTGTTTCTTGTGCGTTGATCCTTGAGAATCTGTAGCATTATTTATTCGACTGCTTTGAAATTTTAGCAGCTTCCCAAAGGCAGAGAGAGGGAGTTAGCAAGGAATCTGGACTGTGTAAGTAATGTGTGTTGTTTCATTTAGGCGTTTGTTTCCCCTGTATTCCTTCTTAATGGAGAGCAAGGAAGGTTTTATCCTTTGCTTTGGGAAATTCTTCTTTCTGTCCTCCCTCCCTCACTTTTCCCCAAATTCTGGCCCAATAGCAGCTCTCTCTTCTGTGGCAGGTGTGCATCCTATTGGCTGGCTGGTATTTCTTGTTTTCTTTTTTTTTTTTCCTTATTCTTTTTAAGTGGGGGAGGGGTATAAAATATGTGTATGGGGTACATGCAATAATGTTGTAACGGTTCTTGTTTAATGGATTATTAATTGTAAAATAATTGTTTGCCTTATATAACATGTTTGAGTAAATGCTAAATTAGTATTTTTTTTCCTAATATAATAATGAATTTGAAATCTAGCATTCCTGTAACAATGTGTCCATGTTTGTCTGTCTGTGTCTGTCTAATAGTAATTAATATCTGTGGTCCGTACCCGGAGGAGGAAGGACAGCTTTAAAGGAATAACGAAAGACTTTGTGTCTTAGACCCTTCGCAGGTGTTACAGTCGGGTGAAAGAACATGGTGTTGGGAAAAGAAAGAGCAGTTACACATTTGAACAGTTGGAACAGGTGTTTGGTCAGGGAGGATGGGATGCTCAGCCCTGCCAGCCTGTCCTTATTAACAGTAGTGGCTTGTACCAGGAGCTGGAGTCAGACGGCAGCACTATGGAGGAGTATTCACAGGAGGACTGGGGAAACCACAGTCAGGAGCTCCATGGCTACCCAACAGAGCAGGAATTGGGTAAGGAAGCGACACGTCCGCTGCGCGTGTGTGCCTGTCTGTCCGTCCGTCTGTCTGTCTGTCCTTCTGTCTGTCCGTCCTTCTGTGTGCACCAGGCCTGGTGCCGTTCCCACAGTCAGCACAAGGCGTACAGCCAGTTTATTGGGAGCACATGGGGCACCCTCGGTTCAGCTTCACACTGCCTGCTGGTGCTTGGCATTGGTCATGTCGTGGTTTGGGGACCAGCAAACCTCCCAACCGCACAGAGTCACTTCCTCATCCTGAGCTCCCCAGGCGGCTCCGGACGGAATCCGGTGCAGTTTTACCTGTCCCACCCCTCTCAGTTTGGCAGCAGCAGCCACTGCACCAACTCCTGGCTCAGCTGCTGTGGATGTAACCACCTTTCCCTTCCTTTGTCCCAGATTCTTTTTCCTTGCAGTTTGTGATTTGGAAACGGTCCCCGCCCAGACTCCTGTCTGGGACAAATGTGAGGGGAAGCCTTGGGTTGTCTTAAAAAGGGCCCGTAGTGGAGCTTCCTCAGCAGTCCTATTCCTTCCGACTTCATGAAGCATCCCCTCCCAACAGCCAGAGTGATTCATCCACAGTCTTAACATTCCAAAGGGAAAATACAGCCCCTGGCCATCAAATCTGAGCTCGAGGGGCCTAATTACCAGAGTATATGTACATTGCTTTCTGTACTGAGTGCTCCGATTTTGATTTTCCTGATTTGGAAGTGCTAGTCAAGGGACTGCCGCCGCCACTGCACCTTAGCAGCCAGTGGTGTGGTGGGTACTCACTCACCAGATGCGGTCGCTCCGCCCCAAGGCTCTCAGGCGGTCCCCAGAAAGCGGGACGGGACTGGCACCAGTGGTGTGCTTCCCCGGCTCAGGGGACACAGAAATGCTAATTCAACAGGAACAGGATTAAATGCTAATCTTTCTTCCCAAAGCTGTGTTTTTGTTTTTGTTTTTTAATTTCTCAAATACTGGAAGAGAGAGGGAGAGAAGAAAGGGGCTATAAAAACTGTAAGAGCAACACAATTTAAGAGAGAGACTTAAAGACTGGAAGGATACAAAGGGCCGATCACTGCTCCTTAATTTCAAAACAGTAGTAAGGACTGCATCGCCGGGTGTCCCATCTCTCTGGTTTAGCCGTGGAGAGTTCAGTCTCCCAGATCTTTGGGGAAAAATAATGTGCAGAACATGTTGATCCTAATACTGGGGAAATAATTGCTCCGTAAAACCTATACAGGAAGTCTAAATTGCGCAGCATTATTTTCATTCTTGTTCCTTTAAAAATCATGTTTGCGGTGAAATTATGCTTTAAGCTCCTAGCTAGGAACCCACTGGTGACCTTGGAGAATTTTATACTCATGGAGCTGGTTTCTGATCTTGCATATAAATGTATGCATCTCATTATATAAGAGTTATATTTATAAATCTGGCTTGGGCAGTGTTTGAAACTAGAATTAAGTCCTCAAGTTAGAAAGTGGAATGAACAGCAAACACATTGCTACTTATCTGCATAAATGTATGCTACCACTGAGGAAAATATAATGTTTCCAAATCTTTGCTTTTCAGATGAAATACCTGTCACAAAGAGAACATTAAAAATAAAACAAGAGTCTTCTGAAGAAGCACAGTAAGTAGATGCTGCCCCTTTGCACAAAGCACATTTATCCAAGTTTAATGGGAAGGTCCTCCCCGAGCCATTTGACTGAGGAAGCGTGTCTAGTCATTCCCCCTCATTTTCTGAGCTTGAGTTTTCCAGTGGCTGATGTAACATGTAGGGCATTTTGTATGCCATTTGGAGAAATAAGTATGTTCCGTGAAAACAAGCATGTTTGCGGTGTCTCCTGTGTGGGTGCAGGTGCCTACATGTGTAAGTGAGACGGAAAGATAGGTCATGGGTCCGCGGGTTGACCTGGCGTTAGAGCGGAGGGCTAGTGGGGCACTTACATTTCTTATAATATCACATTTTGAGAGTCAAAGGCAAGCTCTTAGGTGACCTCATTATACATTGGGAAAGGAAAGCTGCATTCTGCTCATTTATTCAACACACATACCAAGCACCTACTGTATGTCAGGCATTGGGATACATCGGCCGGCTGACAATCTCTGCAGATCTCCGCCTTCTCCTTGTCCACATCCGCCTAGAGATCAGGAAAATAGGTTTTTGTTTTTAAAGCACTGACCCATACAGAAACGTCCTATATCTTTTTTTTTTTTTTTTAATTTTTTCCTTTTATTGATTCTAGAGAGAGGGGAAGGGAGGGAGAGAAACATCGATCAGTTGCCTCCTGCACGGGCCCCGACAGGGGACTCACGCATGTGCCCTGACTGGGAATCGAACCCACAGCCTTTCGGTTTGCAGGACGATGCCCCACAAACTGAGCCACACTGGTCAGGGTGCACGGTCCTCTGTCTTAAGCTCACGAGCAGCACAGTATAAATATTAGAAAAGCGATCGAGTGCCTTCGTGTCCTCTGAGGAGAGGGACAAGCCCCCAGGATCACTGTCTCATCTAGGTGGCCACTGTGACACTTGGGAAGCTTTTGAGATGAACTACAGTGTGGGGGTTAAGTCCAGGGCAGTGTCTGGCCCCAGGAAGCAGCTGAGAGCAAAATGTGTCATCTCTTTGTCATCTTGCAAAGCAAGGCAAGGAGGCCAGACCGAGAATGACTGCATGGAAGGTTCCCCAGTTTGTTCCGGCAGCTTTCCCCTCGGTCGGGGAACTGAACGGGAGCTCCCTCCCAGGCAGCTTTAGCAACACAGTGTGCACACCTCTTCCTTGCTTGTGTTTGTCTGTGAGTGGTAGGTGAGTGTTTCTGTAGCTTAAGTCTGTGATTGATGGAGAGGGTAGTGGTTTGTTGCTAAGTTAGTATTTAACAAACTTCAGTCTTCCAGTATCAAAGTTTTGCCATACTTGAGAACTTGTAATTTCATATGTGTGTGTTTCATGTGTGTATGTATATGTATACAGACACACACACATGAATCCAGCATGTGCAAAAAGAATGTTCTGCATTTCCTATCTTAACCTTGTTAACTGTCCAAATCAAAATCGAAATTTCTTTTCTTTCCCTCTCTAAAATATTTTCTTGAACAATCTCAATTCATTTTCTTGAATTTTTATCACAAAGCTAAACCTAACATGAACCTTCTTCTTCTGAATTCTCAAATTCTAGTTCTGTTTTGTATTAATAGTTCTTTTAAATTGGGGAGTGGTAATGAATTTCAGGCAAATAGAAGAAAACGTCACTTTCTTTTTGCCTCGGGCTGTTACTCGTAATCAGTTGTCTGTTTTCCTACAGTTAGCAGGTATGGGCCAAAACTATTGAACTTTCAGAATTTCCACCTTAGAAATTAAGATGTTCATTATTTTCCGTGATACTGGATGCCTGTCTGAATACAGCATTCTTCACTTGCCTCTGGTAGTTAGGTCTGAAGGACATGGTGAGCATTGTAACAGCCCCTTGAAAGTCACGGCCCTTGGGTTTCCGAAGTCCTAGGGTCTTATGTGTCAATAGTGGTGGCTCAGATTAATACAGCCAGCCTATGTAAGTAATGGAAAGCAGTGTGTCATTTATTCCTAGAAACTTCGTAGTGAAGAGTGGTTCTCTGCTTTTAATACTGTGCTTCCCTAGACCTGCCCTGTCCGTTACGGAGGCTCCTGATCGCATGTGTTATTTAACCATAGTGTCACATTGTAACTAAAACTACCTCACTCACCCAGCCACGTTTTAAGCACTAATGGCTACCGTATCAGACAGCACAGGTGTAGAATATCTCTGTCATTGAGGAAAGGTTGGCTGGACGGTGCTGATCTGGACACCTGAGGAATTTCACCTTTATTTCTCTTTCTAGGAAGAGAGACATCATGCAGAATATTGTCCAGATTTTGGAATCAGTGCAGTTGAAATGGGAACTGTTTCAGAGCTGGACTGACTTTTCAAGGCTTCATCTTTCTAACAAACTGGCCATTTTTGGGATTGGTTATAACACCCGCTGGAAAGAGGACATCCGCTACCATTACGCCGAGATCAGCTCCCAGGTGCCGCTGGGCAAACGGCTCCGGGAGTACTTCAACTCCGAGAAGCCTGAGGGGCGGATCATCATGACCCGAGTACAGAAGATGAACTGGAAAAACGTTTACTACAAATTCTTAGAGATCACGATTAGTGAAGCACGGTGTCTGGAGCTGCACATGGAAATCGACTGGATACCCATCGCCCACTCCAAACCAACCGGTGGGAATGTTGTTCAGTATTTATTGCCAGGAGGCATTCCCAAAAGCCCAGGCCTGTATGCCATTGGCTATGAAGAATGCATGGAAAGGCCCCCCTCACCCCACACAGAGCAGAGTTCCCTGGACCCGGGAAAGGAGGGCAGGGTTGACCTGGAGACCCTTTCGGCACAAGCCTCGCTGCAGGTGGAAATAGAACCCACCCGAATCGTCTATTGCTACCTCGGGATCGCTGAGGTCAGGACTCTGCAGCAATGCTTATTTTTACATTTCCAAGCCAATACCAAAACCTTCAGCAAAGATTGGGTTGGTATTAACGGGTTTCTGTCTCAGAACTGCATTGTGGACCCCGGCGTCTCCCCCAAATCTATCTACATCAAGTTTGTGGAAGTAGAGAGGGATTTTCTTTCCGCTGGCTCTTTAGTTGAGTGCCTGGAAAAAGCCATCGGATATCCCTTAAAATTTAACAACTGAATGTCATCCTTCATAAGGATCTGGGCTCTTACCTCCCTCTTCTCACTTCCCGTTGCCCGAATGCCCCTCCCAGATGCTGCCGTCAGACTCTCCATGGGAACGTGTTCCACCACCACTGGGCCAGCACCCCCTCCACAGAACCACAGTGGACTTAGAGCAAACAAAACGGACCTCGCCTGAAAACGCTCGTTTTGAGCAAACGAGATTCACAGCAAACTTGCATGGTGGGTCAGCTGTTTCCTTTTTAAAAACAAAAGTTTTAAAATGGATGTCAGAGCCCTAATATAAACAAATGTAGGTACATTCCATATTGGACAAAACTTATACTTTCAGTTTCATATGAAATTGAAAAATTGTATTTTTTTCACAATGTTTCATTTTTACACATCTCTATGTCTCTATATAAGTATTATTTACAACTCTGAATAAATAAGCAATAGATAATGGCAAGTTAAATCTTGAGTCACAGTAAATAAGACTGTTTTTCAATACCACCTTTAGCTACTATTGTATATAATTTAGAGTTTCATTTTTTTTTCACCAAGTGTTTTGCTACCCCCAATCAGTGTTGCCTGCAATGTCCTTTGTTTCTGTGATGTACCCCACTTTACGGTTGTGTTGCCGTTTAAACTTTTTTTAAAAAAAATTAAAGTTATTCCTGGCCTCTTGGCGTACTAGTTGGGCTTTTTGCAGCAGAGTGTGGCCACACGGGTGGCAGGCACGGCGCTGCGACTTCTGCCGAGGGTGCACGGGACCCGCAGAGCAGGCACTCTCCGCGCCCCGCCACCGATGTCATCATCTCTTGTCAGAGTGTTCCAAAGGTCACTGGACAGTTTGTATTTCCTTTTTATGTATTTTTCAAAAGATTTTATTTATTTATTTTTAGAGAGAGGGGAAGGGAGGGAGAGATGGAGAGAAACATCAATGTGTGTTTGTCTCTCCTACGCCCCCTACCGGGGACCTGGCCCACAACCCAGGCATGTGCCCTGACTGGGAATTGAATCGGCAACCTTTTGGTTCGCAGACTGGCACTCAATCCACTGAGCTATACAAGCCAGGGCTCAGGTGTCTACTGTAAATGGACTGCAGATCCAGGTAAGAGCTATAATTCTCCCTGTTTTTCTATACTATGGAAGATAAAATTGCATGTTGATAAAAAAAAATATTCTTTCCCACCACCCGTGATTTTCTCATTCTGATACATCTTATTTAGTTGATGCTTATTTTTCTAATGGCTAGAGAGCTTACAATCAACAGGATTTTTTAAAAAATATCATTTGAGTCTAGGTTTACGTCATTAGCTGGGTTCTGAGGTGAACTCCTAAAAGCAGGTTCAGAGAGAGTATAAACATTCTGGAATGTTTTGAGTGCAGCACCTCTTCTCCCTGGGCACAGTGTGCAGGTCACAGGCCTTCAGAGATTCTGGTGAGTTTGCTCTTCTCTGAAACCTGAAGCCCCAGTCCTCCAGGTTGAGGCTCCGCTGACCATCTTGTAGCAATACCTTCACAGACTCAGTGCTGAGTGCTGCAGGAAAAAGCACTATTACCAGTCCTCCAGGCATCCCTAAAACCTTGCCACTTACCAGCCCTGAAACTAACGTTGTGCTCAATGCATCTTTTTCTGACCCCACTTTCCGTGGCTGTTAAGTGCTTAGTTTGAGCAGAGAGCATTTTGTGAACATTGCTTGAGATGGTTTAGATCTGCCTCGCTTTACTGAGAATGCGGACCGCCAGGGCACTGTGAGCAACTTGGGGAAGATGGATGGCAGGCTGGTCCACGATTTCACCAGCAGGCTTCGGATGGGTGAGGGATAGGGGAAAGAGGGCATAGATGAGCCTTGGAAAGAAAGTAGCTTTGGTACTGAATATCCAGTATCTGGCCAGAACATTCTAGAAAAGAGGACATCAGGCTGTCCGATAACTACATGAGCATGGCTAAAAACAACAAGTGGACTACTGAGACCTTAGTGAAGGCTTAGAACGGACTCAAGGGGGATGGAGGCACTCTAGTCGAACATAAGAAGGAGCGTTAGAAAACATTTTTGAGATATGAGGTGTGACTGGGAGAAGCGCCAGTGACCGGTGAGGCACTTAGCGTATGGCACTGAGCTCCGGCTCACAGCACAGTTATGCAGGCAGTCCCCAGGTCACTCACAGTTGGTCGTCTGTGCCAACGTTCTCAGCTTCCACAAGCGAGCAGTGTTCACCCTGAAATGCATCTCGGCAAACACTTAAAGTGATGGAGCCACTGCTAACTTCTACCACCCGACTACCAGAAGGGGAAAGGGTGGAAGAGGAGGTTAGCGTGGACATTCTTTGATTGGGAAGAGGGTGTGAACAAGGCCTGGAGAGACTGGTGCTTTGTCCCATGGAAACATGCATGGCCTACAAATTGTGGGTCGCAGCTTTCCTTCCAATGTTGCAAAGTATTTGGGATCCAAATTCTAAAGGAAAAGTTTGCTGCATAGAATGAGTGTTGAGACTATACCTAGCACTTAGCAGAGATGAGCGCAGCCCGTGCAATCGGATGCTTCAGGATTTCTGGGATATACAAGCAACTTTGTACCACATTTCTGGAGTTACTTATTTGGGGTGACTTAACCCTAGTCTGGACAGAAAGGAGGTTTGTTTACAAGAAGTCTGCAATATTGACTAAAGTCAAGAAACATTTGAGTGTGATAGAACAGAAAAATCAAACCAACAACTCCACCCACCCCCGCCATGTATACCCACGCATATTTGACAATTTCAAGTTTGCAGGTCACTGCATAAGGGTATGAGACTGGCAGTCACCTGTTTCTGTTGCCTTTGCTGCCCCTGAGCTGCCAAGTATTCGATCCCAGAGTTTACACTGGCAGTGTAGTGTTTGCGGAGGCGGTTTCAAAGCCACTGCCTGGCAGGTATTTAAAGAGCAGCCAGGCAAGTCACACTAGGAAGCAGCAGCTGGGAGGGTCGGTGTGCAGTGCAGGCACGAGGTACGCACTCGGTGTTGGAGCAGGACTGTTGGGAGTCAATGGAATCCCGGAGCCCTGGCGGCTTTTCTTCTCAGTCAACTGTCTCCCACAGCAGGCAGCGCCAGGAATTCGTGGTTATGGTTTGCGTCCTTGGTGGCCTTTGCGTGGAGGCTGAGCTGTGCCTGAAGGAAGCATCTTTGTTTTGGCTGGGGCACAGGGACAGAACAGGTGCGTGCGCGTCCTTGAGGGGCCTCGGCCGCCAGGGGGCGCAGGGCCCGTAGGGGGCGGGGGAGGCGCGGGCAAATTAAATTCGCCAGAACAAGATCTAGTCCAGGGAATTACAGAATCAGAGCAGATCTGAGGAGGGGTGAGAGGCCGAGAAGACACGGGGGACAAAGCTGCAGAGGGGCTCCATCCAGCCTCTCCTCAGTCCTCCCCGGGCAGCAGAAGGCCCGGGGGCGGATGTGTGCGGAGGTGGGTAGCTGGGAACCGGCCCCTACTGCCTCAGTTTCCCACTCAGCGCCCGGGGCGTCCTCCCACCGATCAGTCCCCAGCTCGTGGGTACCAGGCACAAGACCCGGTGACCCCCGGACCAGCGTTTAGAGCGTCCCCGAGGACGTGCTGCGAGCCCCACCTCGCCGTCCACAGGTGAAGAGGGTCTCTGCGTCCGCACGCACGCACGCACGCACGCACGCGCTCGCGGAGCCAGGCCTCCCGCGGGGCAGCCCCGGGCTGCGGGGAGCGGCGGGGGGCGTGGCTATAGGCCCCTCTCACCCGCTGTGCCCGCCTTCCCGCCGTCCACCCCCCGGTGCTGCGGTTCCTCCTGCGGGGCGGCCTGGCCGGGGCAGAGGAGGCCGTAAGCGCGGCTCCCGTGGCCCAGCACCGCTTGTCGCCCCGCGCTCACCACCCCCTGCCCCCCTCCCCTTGGAAAGCGGTCACTGCGGCTGTTGAACGAGCTCTCTGGCGCCTTCCCTGCCGGTTGGTCTTCTACACTGGGGAGTCCCGACGGAAAACTCTGGGAGTTTTCTTACTTCAGGAGGCCGCCCAGGTAGGCTCAGAGCCGGTTACTTGGGCCAGAGCCGGCCGTTTACGGTGTAGAAGTGTGGGTGGCCGCTGGATGCCGGGGAACCCCCAAACCTCCCTCCCGTCCGTCCTCCCACCCCCCCACGGAGGGAGAGGTTGCGGCTGCACTCTGACCGTCCGGGCCCTACTCTTTCCCTGCCCCGGGCCGTTGGGCGCGCACGGGCTTACCCGACCCTACCCTGTGCACTGACCAGGTCACAGCCACGAGATCCCGGAGCACTAGGAGGGTCACCCGTGCGCCCCGCCCAGGAGGACAGCGACCTCTCCGCCTCTTCGAATGCCCCGCCCCCTGCCCCTGTTGGTCCCCACCCCGCCACCAGCTCTCACAGGCACACACACACACACACACACACGCACGCACGCACGCAAACACTCTGGCTGCCCTCGGTGTCAGTGGCCCGGCTCCCGAGTCTGCTCCAGCTCCGGCTGTCGCGCGGCCGCGGTACCTGTCGGTCAGGGTGCCCCAGACCCAGCGCCCCTGACCATCGGGGCCAGGGAAAGTCATGGTGTCCCTACCCGGGTCCCCTGCGACCAGTCTACTGCAGGTTTTGTTCCTGGGGCTGAGTACCTTCGGTGAGTTAAACCCAGAACCAGGAGGGGACTTAAGGTGGGAGATGGGGTAACCCTGACCCTGAGGGGGCTGGTTTGGGGTCTGAGAGAAACTGGGTGGGACCGGATGTCACCTCTGACTCTTATCCTCCCTCCACACGCCCCCCCTCCCCACCCAAGGCATCACTGCTGGCGCTGACTCTCCCCACCGTTTGGGCACAGCTCCCGCTTCCCCTGGGGGGTGTGGTGGGGGAGAGGGCGAGGGCATCGCCAAGGCAGGCCTCTGGGGTGAGCTCGGAACCGTTCCTCACCCCACTCTCTACCACCGCCCAGCAGAGCCGGATGAGCTGAGCTTCTAGATGAGACACCGGCTAAAGAGCTTAAGGACTTAGCTCCAGCTCTCTCCTGCCCCCACCCCACACACAGGCTGACGCGCAGGAGCCCCCCACCCCTGAATTCCCTGGTCCCCAGTTTGAAACCCGCACTTCACTCGCTTCAGTGCCCCAGCGCAGATCCGCACTCTGGCCCGCTCCTCCTGCTTCCTGTCCTGGGAATCAAGGGAGGTGCCCCAAAAGCATGACCGTGAGGTCATTTGGGATACAGGAAATGGGGGAGGGCTTTGAATGCCTAGGGGAGCAGAATTGTGACCCCCCCCCAGAGGTCCACTACCCTCCTTGGTTCCCTGAGCCAAAGGGACCCAGGAAACAGAGAGCAGTGCCTCAAAGCGAGAGGGAGGCCACCTCCCGGGAGCAAGTGCTAGAGGCATGTCGAAAGCTTCCGGGAGTGTCCAGGAGCTCAAGGTGCTGGACGGGGGAGAAAAAGACCCAGCAGGAACTGAGCCTGTACCACGGCTCCCTCCCAGACTTGCTGGCCATTCCTCTTCAGGGATCCCCAGGTTGGGGGAGGGGAAGGCTGGGTTAGGTGAGGGCAGCTTGAATTCATGTCTCTCAGTCGGAGGCTGGAAGGACAGCAAGGCCAGGAGTGATGCAGACTGAAACTCAGCACCGATAGGGAGTAAGGTGGGGCCATCTAACTCTCGCCGGTGTCCCCTGTCACCTGGGCCCTACAGCAAGGATGTTGGGGCAGGAAGTATTAGGGGCCCCGGACAAAGTGGGGCTCAAAGGCAGCTCCCCAGTCACCAAAGCCTGGACAGCTTCCTGCCCCTTTAGCCTTGGTGGGCCTGTGCCGGGGTACCCCAACTTCTCAGCACCCCCAGCTTCAACCTCAGCGCCTCCTTCCCTTCTGCATCCTGCCTCCAACTCCCCCATCCCCCTTCCTGCTGGGGGTCTCCAAAGCAAGGGTGAAAAATGCAAGTTGGCTTCCTGGGTATCTCCCATCCCTCTCCTGCAGCCCTTCTCCGAGCCCTTATTAAACTCTGAGCTTCAGTTTTCATAGTGACAGCCAGGGCTCAAAGTCCCTACCTGGTGGCAGGAAGATTGCTGAGCTCCCCCAGCCATGCGAGGGTTAAGTGGTCCTGGAGACCAGGGCTCCGGGGCTGGCACTGGCTCTGCCCACTTGGGCCTGTGCAAGGCCCTTGCGCTGTGCTCCTCCGTGGCCCAGCTCTGCTGCCCCTGGGGCGTGAGAAGCCCGAGGGGGGAGTTTCTCAGAGAAAGAGGGAGACTAAAAATAGTAGCCCTGGGGAGCAGGCCCATTTTCGTTCTCCTTTGGCCCTCGCTCTGGAGAGTGGGCCAGAGGGTCCCTTTCCTGGGTTGCTCACATCTCTTTCGCCCAAACCCAGCCACCCCCTCTTCCGATGGCACTGTGGACCCTGGGATCGAAAAGGGAGCAAGAGGGGAGACTTCTGCCGCAGCAGACACCCAGGAACAGGGCAAAAGCCTTGGGCCTCTTCAGCTCCTGGTTTCTGATGGGGGGGGGGTGGTGAGACAGGGAGCATTTGCCCAGAAGTGTGTCCATTACTAACACCTGAACCCCCCTCTTCCACTTGCAAAATGAAATTACACAGGGCGACTGTGGCGTGGGGGCAGCCGCTGAGGCACGTACTGTGGGTTTTGTGTAGGAACTGCCTGGCCTCCCCAGCACTGCAGAAGGTGAGGGTGGGGGTGGGGTTGTCCTCAGGGCACTAAGTTCCTTGAGGCAGTGGTTGTTCCTGCCTCTAGAGCCTCCGGCCTGGGCCCCCCCAACACCCCCATCATTGTCTTCTAGCTTATCTCTGGGCACAAGTTTCCTGCCTGGCCCGGAGGGACACACCAGGAAACGGGAAGGGGGGAGGCGCGCTGCTTCACCACAGGCTAAGGAATAGGTGTGGGGCCCTGTAAAGACGCTGGGCGGGAAGCCGTGGGGGTGGCGCATCCTGGCCTGAGGCCTTCAGCGGGACTCCCAGAGGGTGGAGGATCTGGACTGGCCTCTGTCCCTGCCTTGGCCACCAGGTCACCAGGCAGAGGGGGCAGTGCAGAGTGCTTCCAGATATAAATGAATGGCACGTAAATGCCTAGGGCGGCCAGCATCCTCAGCCCCAGCGGGATAGGAACCTGAGGGTAGTCCCCCCAGTGGCTTAGGATTCGGCTGCCCCATTGCCTCTCCCCAAAGGGCAAAAAGTGAGTGATCCTGGACATGGAGGTGCAGCACTGATTCCATAGCTCCCCCTAGAAACCTGTACCCCAGTCCTCCTGGATGCAGACACACACAGCCACAACCTTACACTCGGTTGTTGGGGACCTTCATTCGTGATTCCCTGGGACCTCAGAGGACCCACCCAAACCACCTGGACCCCCAGAGGGCCTGTGGGAACTGTCTAGGTCCCAACTGTCCTCTTTCCTAGGGAGAGCACCTGTCAGGGCTAAGAGGTGGGGGTTTAGGGAGTGCGGCGGTCCCTGGGCCGCTCCAGTCTCTGCTCCAGGGGGTTGAGCAGAAGAAGCCTTGGGTAACCGGTGGCCTCGGGACTTCCTGACCCTCTCCTCCGCTGGGCGGGCAGGTCTGCACTCACGCCCCCTCGCTCTCCTCCCCAGCACCCGACGTCTGCGCCCAGGTTGAGCTGCATGTGCCTGCCGGCCTCTCCGTTCTGGAAGCAGTGGAGGGAGAGGACGTGGTGCTCCCGGCGTGGTACACCTTTAAAGGGGAGAGGGCTGCGGCCAAGGCCAAGCCATGGGAGGTGCTCACCTTGATGTGGTTCTTGGAACAGAAAGGGAAGGATAAGAAACAGGTGAGGGAGGAAGGCAGCTCAGCTTCAACCAGTGGGGGCAGGGGCGGAGGGAACAGATGGCTAAGTGGGGGAGTGGGGAGGTGACCGGGCAGGGAAACAATGGGGACAAGAAAAACTTTGGGAAAGGCAAGGTCCCCCTCACTGGTTTAATTTTGTTTGGATCTTGGAGGCATCCCAGAAGAATTCTCTTTTCCCCGACTTTCCCTAAAAACATAGCATACAAAACATGGAAAAGGGAGGAAGCATTTACCTTGCTAGGGTGGAGGTGGGGAGAGTTATGGTTGGTGTCACACAACGTCTTAAAGTTGGGTATCAACCTGTTCTCACATTCTCCAGCGGTTGGTCACAGGGCACTGCCTCTCGTACCCACCTTGAGAGGCAAGGGCCAGTCTCCCACAGTCCCCCGTCTGGCCCTTTTCCTGACATCGCACTGACAGTCGGAGGCATATGTACCTGGAGGCCACGGACACAATTTTCAGGGGCCCTTACTTGCGCGGCTCCTTCCAAAGCCCTAGAAAGTGTCTTCGTGAGGTCGTTTGATGAGTAAGGGGTGTGTACGGAAGAAACTCAGGTTGCAGGGGTGGGTCCGGGGTTCATAAGGCCTGAACTGGTGTGTGTGGTGTGCGCGGGGGCAGGGCGGGGGGCGTCTTCAAGATATAGAAGATGAAAGATCTTGGATACACCCCTGCAATCTAAGTTCCTTTCCTACATCACTCCTATTTACATCATCTCTCACCCACGTGGCCACCTCTCTGAACACCCCACGTGGGAGACGGAGAGACAGCACACAGGGGATCAAGAACCGTTATGGTGGAGAGGACCTGGGGGTGAGAGGGTGGTTAGGGAGACGGGGTGGACGGGGAGCTCCCACAGGTTAGAGCAGATGGGTGCAGGGGAGGGGCGTCTGGGGGCGGGGCCGGCGGAGCCTGCGGCCGTGCAGGTGCAGGCGCGGAATAACGGCAGGCGTCACGCCCACACCAGGTGCTGTCG
>PVJI01020730.1:0-28329 GCA_004026765.1 Micronycteris hirsuta | reverse complement strand
GATGACATAAAAGCCAAATAAGTGGATTTAAAAAAATAAGGGTAGACTAGAAAATGTCCAGTGAAATCCATGGTGTTGAACTATAAGCAGGTGAACTTGGATAGTGCAAAGTAGGGAAGAGGTGATAGAAGCCACACTTTTTGGTAGTAAAAGGAGAAGGAATAGGTACTTCCTATGGGCCACATTGAAAGAGTTTGACAGTAACTGAAAGGACAGAAGTCAAACTATTATAAAGGGGGAAACAAAGTCAGTCATTAGTTTCTTTAACACAAGCGAGATGCTTGTGCAACCAAAATGAATAATGAAAGGTATGGAAATCAGAGACAGAGGAAGTAAAGGTTACCCCCCAAAAAGTCCCCAAAATACGGAAAGAGCACTGGGCCCAGCCATTGAGAAAGGAGGGAAGACAGATGAATGATAAGATTGAGTGTGGTCTCCTATCTGATGTCTACAAAGGAAGCAACCAGGATCTCAGGAACTACTTCCAGTTTGCCAATGAGCCTAACAGAGAGTATGCATTTGCGCTGATCCAGTTACACTCAAACAGAAATGATTTCTTTTCTTTTGGTTGGAATTCTATCAACCCATTTTGTAGCACTGATTAATCTCATGCAGAGTGGAAGCTCTAATAAGAAGTTAAATTGGCCTTTCATTAGCCAAAAGAGAGTCACCACTAATTATCATTTATTAAATGCCGCCTTTTTCCACCATCTTCCAAAATTCATGGTAGGGGACAATAAAAGGATCCTTCATAGCAAAACAATAATTAGCTGTCAGTAGTAAAGACTATGTCAGCAGAACTATAAAAAGGCATAGAATACAATCAGATATTATTTAAATAGCTACAAATGTTGTGACCAGAAAAAAAATAGAATACTATCAAGCAATAAATAGATCAGTTCAACCCAGTGGAGCCGCGAATAACCCCGGTGGATGATTACAGACCTTCTCAGACTACAAAAGATATCACCAGAATCCGAAAGATGGGGTCCATAAAGCCATTCCACTTGGATTTAGAGACCTCAGTGACATGACAACTATGGAAGAGAAGTCTATGTGTCCTCACGGATGGAAGAACAAGCCACCTGGATATGTCACCTCCAACCTCAAGAACTAGCAGAACGGCTGATGGTAGAACTCCTTCCTTGGTGGGTAAAAATATCTGTTAAGCCAGGGAGGGCTTAGAGATAAATGGAAATAATGTTATAAATCAAATCTGTCACATCAGTATCTTTGCATTTTGTATTTAGGGCATTTATAATATTTAGGAGGATCTGGCACATGAGATTAGCTAGCAGATGATCGCTGTGATTCCAGTGCCAACTCTGTGACTGAGTAACAGGCTTGTGGTTCCAAGTCAGAAGGTATGCTAGGACTTTGCTAGCTTTGTCACAATATTTGGATGTTTAGGAGAATTTAAGTTTCACCACATTTATGCACTTTATTAGATTTATAAGAGTTAGGAAAATTTTGTTAGGCAAATGAGGTCTTAAAAAAGATAACAGGATATTAAAATTATTAATGCATTAAAATGTTGAGGAGAATTAACTAAATGAGGCCAAACAGTAACCAGATTCCTTGTGACTATTAACACTGATGAGTTTAGAACTGAATAAGGTTTGGGGATTAAACTTAAAAACTTAAGGAAAAACTAGGTTTCTGAATTTCTAACTTTAATGAAATAAATATCAGTGTTTAGTGGATGGCAAAGACAAATAGTCTGTTGGGAGCACCAATATCCCAGCAAGGACATGTGTTTATTTTAAAGGCTTCCCAACTAATGGGTAGGTTAACGATTGGGTTGGCCAGAAAGTTTGTTTTTCCTGAGATGGCTCTAGTAGTGCTTACTTGTCTTCAACTGCATTCGAAACAATTTTGTTAGACTGTATTGTGACAGCTGTCCTATCACTGTGCACTAAAAAAAGCCCACCAAAATTGTCACTTTAATATTGAAGATGAAGAAAATATGCAACATGTTTGGTGTGTTATGCTTCATTATTTGAAGAAAGGTAAAAATGCAACTGGAGCCCGCACAGAAAACGTGTGCAGTGTGTGGAAGGTGCTGGGACTGACGAGACGTGTCGACAGCGGTTCTCGAAGCTGCGTGCTGGAGATTTCTCGCTGGACGATGCTCCGCGGTCGGGTAGGCCAGTTGAAGTTGATGCAATCAAATCAAGACAGTAAGAACAATCAACATTCTACCACGGGGGAGAGAGCCAACATACTCAAAATATCCAAATCAATAAAGTTATTAGTGAAAATGAAAAATGTGCCTTTTACTTCACAGAAAACAAACTTTCTGGCCAACCTGAGGAGATACACGCTCATGGCAGCATCTGGGCGGGGGCTGTTCACTGTAAAATTCTTCCTACATTTCTGCATTGTTTTTAAACTTCTATAAAAAAATTTCCAGGAATCAAAAGCACTCCAAAGGACATTTTCAAAACTTGTATGCATTGTCTTCTGGAGCTAATGAGGGAAACTTACAATGTAATGACAATATGAGATTACTTCCCACCAGAGTGAATATTAAGACAGTAATTCACAATTGCTGAACAGAGAATATTAGTACAGACAAAAGACTGGAAAAGAATCTTTACAGATACTAAGACTCACTTTTGTGGAAGGGAGTGGAAAGATAGGGATGCCATTTATAAATCTAAATTCCAATAACATTACAAAATAATGGCACTGTTTATTGCCAAATTTTATATGCAACAGAAGCAACTTTTTCCTTTCCCCACACAGAACTTAGAAAAAGTCTTCTAATTCACGGAATCTCTTTACGGAAAGCCTCAAAATAAGGGAAATTGAATGTTAGGGCTGCATCTGCCAGTCTAGGGACAACACCTCTTTCTCCTGGCATTTCGTTCTTCCCATCAGCAGTTCAGCATTTCAACAGGGCCACAGAAATCCGGAGACCTGGTTTCTAGTTCTAGCTTTGCCACTAAATTGCTTTCTCATCTTCCTTACCTGTCAAAATGAAGACTAAATTGTTTTACAGGTGCCATATGACTAAAACTGGATTGAATACCTATATGCCCCATCTAAAACATGTGGTAAGCATCGTCCCTAAAAGTTAAATAGCACTACCTGGATATTTTTCCTCATTCATGTCCTTCTTTCTCACCTTCCTCTCATCCCCAGGCAGTCCTTCAAAATGTTGCCTGCAAGAGAAGGTTACCTTTAAAGAAGAAGAAAAGGTCAATGACTATCTGAAAGGCGTCTACTTTTCCTTTTTTGATCTTTGTAAAAGAAATAGAGGCAACAGCCCAGTGAGCAGTGGATGGGCCCTGACTTGAGGGGGATTTTTTAAAATCTTAATTAATTCAATTAATCCTTAAACCCAGCTCTTAAAGGCTACCATTATTTTTATACAAATTCAAGTAGCCCCTTCACATTAAAAACTACTCTTGTCCAAACAAGGACCACAAAAAGTATTTCAGCCAGGGGTCCCAGCAATTATACTAGAACCTGTACCCCTGGGCCCCTGCAGTGAGAGGTCTAGAAAGAAGACACATCTTCCCAGGCAGGCGGGGCCTGGGGCATTTCTGGTGCCAAATCCCTGGGGTAGTCTTGAACCAAACCGGTAACTTCCCTGAGTTCTGGCTTGGGGCTTCTGCACGGGGCTCTCAGGAGCTGGTTCCGACTGCCCCAATGCCAGCAACCACTGCGCTCACCACCCAGAGCAGGCCCGGGAAGTCTAGCATCCGGGACCCAGGGACATGCCCAGAACAGGCCTGGGCACCAGACTGCAGGGCCCGGAGGCCCAGGTCTGCCCATTCCCGGCTGCGTAACCAGGGCAGGTTCCTTTACCTCTCAGGGCCTCCACTTCCCCTCTTATAAAATGGGGAAAATACGGCTACTTTATCAGGTTTTGTGAGGATGAAGGGCACAAATTCATGAATGAACACTACCAGGCACACAGTAAGCACTCACTAAGTGTTAACTATTATTGTCAGCTAACATTTTGTCTCCTTGTCTCAGTGCTGCCTATGTTCATTTATTGGCAACTAAAGTCTGTGGTTATAGCACAGACTGCAATTTTTTTTTCAGGGGAGAGCGGGAACGCAGTCCCCCTCCACCACAGATTGTGGGTTGCGTTTCCCACATTTGGGGAAATCGCAGGGGTCAGCACTCCCGGAGTGCAGTGGATAAGCCTCGCCCTGGGAAAACTGCCTTTGGGATCCTGGCATCTCCCCTGCCAGGTAAGTACCAGACTGCAATTTTTTTTTAATCATGGGTGTCTAAAAACTCACAGCTGGGAGAAAGCCATTCCATTTTTTTCCTCTTAACAAGTAGAAAGCTCTTATCTGCCAAATGTCAGAATGGCAATTAGGAAAAAAAAAAGTCTATACTAGTTGTTCATAGCTTCGTCCCTGGAGTGGCCACTACCAAGCATGAGAATGCCACTATTTTATTACTTCCAGACACTAACTTAACACTTTTGTATGTATTATTTCATTCAATACTTAAAACAACACAAAGGCAGGGGTTAGTATGACCTCCCTTTTCTGGTATGGTATCTAAGATTCTGAGAATGCAGATATCTTCCCCAAGGCCACGCAGTTACGAGTTGTGGGATCTAGGACTCGAGCCCAGGCCTCTTTAATGACAAACACTGAGCTCCGGACCACTGCTTTGATAGAGGAGCTAGTAATGAAAGGTGCGCACTGACAAGCCCATGGTCAGTCTTCTTTTAGATGAGAGGGTTTCGGTTTGGATCTAAGGTCTCTTCCTGATCTCAAACTCACCCATGTGCTACACATCACTTTTAAGAAATACGTTTCCAAAGACCTACACTTCCAGCGATTACTCCGCTGGGGAAGGAAAAATAATTCTCTGTATACTTGAAAGGCTGCTCTATTTTAATGTGCTCACTTTTTCACTCAGACATCCCCAAAGAGGCAGTCTTTCAACGTAAATTGAAAAGCAAGGTGTTTTTCTATGTATTTTTTTTTAATTGGAGGGGGAAGGAGGAAGGTGGTGTCATAGGCTTTGAATTGTGTCTGTCTCTCCCAGATTACAACTCAGTCTCTGCCTCAGCAGGAGAGATCTTTAGGTTGAAGTACAGCTTGGAAGAGAGATTACACTGGTTTTTATTTTTTAATTAACTTTACACAATCGTTTGTGTTCAAATGCACTTCCCCTTTAGGCAGTTAAGTTATTCCCTAATTTTATTTTCACATATGAGATTGTCTATAGAAAACTAAATTGGTTTTGCTATCGGGAAATTGATGGTTATAGAAAAGCATTAAAGCCAAAACTTCCTGTGTCGAAGAAGAAGGAAAAACATGGATGGACAATGGCTGCCCCATTCTGGTTTGACTGGCTAAGCCTCCGCGTTCCACGCACGTGGGAGTGGGGGCCACGGTGCAGTGGGCACCTGCGCCTCCCAGTGTCAGTTACAGAATGAGGTATGCTGTAGCTCCATTTGGTACTAAGTCTTCCCATCTATTTGGATGTTTAACTTCTCACGAAGGGATACGTTCATCAAAATAACTCAATGTTTCAGCTATTACCTTCTCCAGGGATGTAATCTCAAGATGTTGATCCCTTCTTCTATTCAATTAGTTACACCCTGTGACCTAAAAAATGATTGGGTTGCTCTAGTCTTCTCGTTATAAAAAGTGTTGCTGATATAATTCGGCACACCCTTAAGGAGGTCAGCCTCCACAGATAATTTGCTTTGGGCTTAGTTTCTGGCTCTTCTCAAGATTTCATTAAAATTGATCCTACGGTTTAATGTTTTTGAATGTTATAATTATTTAACTTCCTTTTCTCAAATAAAGATTTGCTGGACTAGTTTTATTGAGAGGATGAAACCACACAGGACATAGAGGTGGTTATGTTTTTCCAAGTCTAGAACAAGGGTTGGCAAACTTTTCCTACAACAAGCCACGTAGCAAATGAATATCTTCAACTCTACAGGCCACACTGTCGCTGCTGCCACTACTCGACTCTGCCATTGTAATGTGAGAGCAGCCTTAGATAATATGAAGACAAATGAGCAAGACTGTGTTCCAATAAAACTTTATTTACAAAAACAGGTAGTGGGCCATATGTGGGCCCAAGGGCCGTAATTTGCCAACCCTCTGTAGGTCATCCCCAGAGGCTACACTTCTAAAGGTGGCTGATTTTCAATCTGGCATCACAATAGAGGTTATCAAAAAACTGAGTGACTTGGTTGCTGTACAATTATTCCTTATTCTATACAGTTGTTTTTTGGTTTTGCTTTTTTTAAGATTTAAGGATTTTATTTATTTATTTTTAGACAGAGGAAAGGAATGGAGAAAGAGAGGGAGAGAAACATCAATGTGTGGTTGCCCCTCATGTGGCCCCCACTGGGGACCTGGTCTGCAACCCAGGCATGTGCCCCGACTGGGAATCGAACCAATGACCCTTTGATTCACAGCTCACACTCAATCCACTGAGCTACATCAGCCAGGGTTATACAGTTGTGTTTTATGCACTTATCTGGATACGTGTGTTCTATTTCATGACTTAAAAAAAACAAAAACAAAAAACTTTAAGCAAGTTAAGCGAGTGATCCAGGGATTCTGAATGATCAAGACTTGGTGGCAAGATACAAAGGGAACTTTTCTGGAAAGGTCAAAGATTTTTACAGAGATTGAGAAAGTTGGAAGTTGGAAGAAACTTAATGTTATGTAGTCCAACCTCTTTCCCAGTGGATGTTTTTGCCACATCCCTGGCAGGTATTCCGTTAACCTCTGAAGCAGTATGTCTATGGCTGGCCTGGTGGAAGAATTTCCACTTTATAAAGCAAAACTGGCCCTCGGTAATTATTTCATTTAATCAATATCCCTGTGGACACCAAAGGCAAAGACAGCAAAACAAAAATAAACAAGTGAGACCACATCAAATTAAAAAGCTTTTGCACAGCCAAAGGAAACCATCAACAGAATGAAAAGACAACCTAACGAACGAGAGAAAATATTTGTAAATTGTGTATCTGATAAGAGGTTTATATCCATGATATATAAAGAACTCATATAATTCAACAGAAAAAAATCTGATTATAAAATGGGCAGAGGACCTAAAAGATAAAAAATAGCAAGTGTTGGTGAGGATGTGGAGAAAGGGGAACACTCAGTTCACTGTTGGTGGGAATGTAAATTGGTACAGTCACTATGGAAAACAGTTTGGAGGTTCCTCAGAAAATTAAAACCACTGTATGCTCAGCAGTCCACTTCTGGGCATATATTCAAAGGAAATAAAAATAGGGTAGTGAAGAGATATTCGCATTCTCATGTTCATTGCAGCATTATTCACTACAGCCAAGTGCAAGGGTTCCTACACCCAATTTCACTGTGTGTGTGGAGGTTTCCCCACACCAACAAGCAATATTTGAACATGAGTAGTGTGTCCAAGAATTCAAATCAATATTGACATTATCTACTGGGAAATAGAATCCAATTCCACGGGTAAAGGACTTAGTCCCACAATACCACCCTCCACAGCTTGTTATCTGTGTTCCTGACTGACCAGCTACAAATCGGAGGTTCCAACGCCCCCTCCAACTCAGAATGCCAAGTACAAGTCCAGGCTGTCAACTGTACTTCTGACCAAATGGCCGTAAATCAGAGGTTCCCATGACTCTCGCCTTGGGTGGGAGGGTTACAGAACTCAAAGACACATTTTACTTACTAAATCACCAGTTTATTATAGAAGGATGTGACTCAGGAACAGCCAGATGGAAGAGATACATAGGACAAGGCATGGGGAAGGGGCACAGAGCTTCCTGGCCCTCTCCGGGGACCCCACTATCCAGGGACCCCACTCTCCAGAACCAGAACCTGTTCAAGCTCCAACTTCTGTCCTGTTGTCTTTTGATGGAGGCTTCATTAGGTTGTCATGGTTGATTAAATCATTGGCCGTTGGCAACTGATTCACCCATTGGCCGTTGGCAACTGATTCACCCTCAACTGATTCACTCTTCCTCCTGGAGGTCTAGAGGTGGGACTGAAGTTCCACCTCTCTAATGACAGGGTTTGTTCTCCAGACAACCAGCCCCCACCCTCAGGTGCATTCCAAAAGTCACATCATTAACATAATAAAAGACACCTTAACTGCTCTCCTTACTTAGGAAATCTAATGGGAGCTCTGGGCCAGAAATGGGGATAAATACCAAAACTATAGATTTCTTACCATAAATCACAATATCACACTCTGATGAAAACAGCTTTAGTGTCCACAAATGGACGACTGAATAAAGAAGACGTGCTGTGTATACATACACAATGGACTGCTAGTGTGTCACAACAAAGAAGGCAATCCTGCCATCTGCAACATGGGTGGACCTTGAGGGCCTTATGCTAAGTGAAATAAGCCAAAGACAAACACTGCATGATATCAGTATATGAAATCTAAAAAATAAAAAGGTGAAATTCATGGAAAAATGGTAGAAAAGTAGTTGCTGGGGGCTGTGGGGGTAGAGGAAATAGGAAGAGGTTGGTAAAACGTACAAACTTGCAACAATAAATAGATAGATAACTATTCCCGGCAATGACCAAGTTGGATTCACAATGCTTGGCTCTGTGAGAACACAAGCACCTAAGACACTGTCGGTCCCTTAGGGGGATGACAGTCTAATGGGAGACATGACAGGACACAAATAATGATAACAAAAAGTAGAAAAAATAGTAGAAACTTGTTATGTCTTAAAGAAGAAGAATACAAATAATCCAATTAAAAATAGGGTGAGGACTTGAACAGGCACTCCACAGGCGTACGAAGAGATGCCCCACCTCATCAGTTATCAGGGAAACACAAAGTGGAAGCACAGTAAGGTCCCATTCCCCATCCACCAGACGGGTAAAATGTAAGTCAGACAACTGCAACTGCTGACGAGGATGCAGAGCAATTAGGACCCTCGGGGTTATTGTGGGAATTGAATGAATTTACCTATGTAAAGTGCTTCCAGCAGAACAGGTCCTTGAATAACATCACTTCATTTAACATTGATAAAAAATAAATAAATGATTCCTAGCCAGGGCCACAGTCTACGTGGAATTTGCACATTCTTCCCAAGTCTGTGCGTTTCCTCTCACACCCCAAAGTTGTGCACATGAGCTGCACTGGCATGTCTACATTGTCGCACTCTGAGTGGATGCGGTGGGTGGGAGTGGCCCTGTGATGGAAGGGCGCCCTGTCCGGTGGTTCCTGCCTTGTGTCCTGAGCTGCTGGGAGAGGCGCAGGCCGCCTATGACCCTGAACTGGATAAGCAGGTTGGAAAAGTCCTTTTGCTTAAAGTTGGCAGTTTCCAAGAACCTACCAATGACGTTAAGTGAGGACTCACTGTACAGCCAGGCACACAGGAAACACTATGTGAGTTAGCGATCACCAGTCATCACCCTCAGGACTGTCACTGAGTTACTCTCATATGCTTATGATGGAAGTATACATTGATGTAACTAATTTGGAGATCAATTTGGCCTTTAATACAGCTGAGCAGGTTCGTACCCTATAGCCCAGCAATTCCACTCCCTGGGTAGAACCCTAGAGAAATGCTTGCACCTGAAGACACGTGCAAGACAATCCAAAGCAAAACTGTTCTTGATTCCCCCAAACCAGAATCACGCAAGTGTCCATGAATGGTAGGATGGATAAACACACAGAGTACATTAATACACTGGAATACTACAGAGCAGCAGAAATGAAGGAATTATACCTGTCAACAACATGGGTAAGTCTCACCAAATTTATCTTGAAGTTGAAAAACATCTCAAAAAAATATATACTATACGATGCTGTTTATATAAAATTCAAAAACAAAACTAAGCTATGTATTGTTTGATAATAGCAATGTATAGTAAAACCATAAAATAAGCAAAAAAAAAAAATTAAAACGCCCCAAATTTAAGAGAGTGGGTTGTCTCTAACACGGGGGAGGGAAGGGACAGGGTCAGGGAAAGGCCACGGGAGCCTTCAAAGACAATGCGTACATTCTTCATTCTTCTGTTTAGACGGAATGGTAGCTAAACAGGTGCTTGGGGTCACGTGATCCTTTATAGCTCAAGTGCACTTTATAAATATTTTATATCTACTCAATAATAAATAAAAACCTATTGTTAAAGAATTAAGGGAGAGAGGTCAGTTCAGTCTGGGAGAAAGTGGACAGACTGGTCACCATAGCAAATTGCATTATTATTTTTTTGGTATCAGTTTAACTGGTTGGTGGCAGTTTACTGAAACGCTGCCTTTGGATTCTACAGCTGAATTCAGGCTCTGGAGGGGGGAAATCTGCAATCAATTAGCAGTGTCTGCCCTGGTCACTGATTTTGAAAGTGTCAATAACTCCCTGAGGTTTTGGCAGCCCTGGATTGAGGTTTTCCCTGGCCCACAGGCATCCATTATGGCCTGGGCTGAGGTTTCCCTGGCCCACAGGCATCCGTTACACCACATGGTCTCTGGGTGAATCAGATGCCGTCTGTGTCGGGTGTTGAAAGAGATGTGGATTCGGCGCTGAAGGACAACGGCATGCCAGGCCAAGGAGCAAGAACAGTATGAACAGTCAAAGAAAACCAAAGAGCACTTTAGGTCCCAGCCAAAATCTGCTCGTTCTAATTTAACACATTTCTTTTCAGTAGAGTCAGTGTGGTATGAGGAGTATTAGAGGGTAAATCATATTTCATTTTTTTTAAAGATTTTTTAAATTTATTTTTAGAGAGAGGGTAAGGGAGGGAGAAAGAGAAGGAGAGAGACGTCAATGTGTGGTTGCCTCTCATGCACGTCCCACCAGGTGCCTGGGCCGCAACCTGGGCATGTGCCCTGACTGGGAATCGAACCAACGACCCTTTGGTTTGCAGGCCAGTGCTCAATCCACTGAGCTATACCAGCCAGGGCGGGTGAGTCTTATTTTAAAATCACTTAGATTTATTTGGCTCTAAAATGTATATTTATGAAGATAGATATATCCAATTATATAAAAATTCTCAGCAACTTAAAACAATAGGATAAGTTTGGATTCTGGACATCCACCAACAACACTAATCTTCCCTCCCCACCTCCCACTGTGTTCTAAATGCTAGGCACTGTGCTATGCCTAAGAAATATGACAAATAAAGAGTCCCTGCTCCCAAGGATCTTACCATCAAACAGGAGGACAAACAGGCAAATGCAAAAAACAACACCACACCAAGACAGGGCCTCTTATGCTCTGTTACTGGTAAAACCTAGGAACCTCCAGTGCCTTTCTCCATCCCCTACACCACCACTCCTGCCAGAGAGAAGGGGTCAAGTATCGGCCAGCAGGCCCCGGCCACAAGTTCTCTCCTCATCTCCTCCAGTGCAACAGAGCTGACCGGAAGCCCTTACTTACACCTAAGGAAAGAGAATTCAAGGCAACTGGCAGAAAGTACTTTCTTTATTCTGACTCTGCCTTGGTTTTTTATAATCTTTTCCAAATGAACACTTATGTTTTTAGTTTGCCCTGTATACTTCTAAGAGGGCTATGGGTGATTATTAAATAATACGGATTTCAAGATGAAAATATAAAATCAGAACTCATGTATTGGGAAGAGGAAGCAGAAATCTGAAACCATAAGCCAGTAATTTTAAAACTCTAGTGTGCCTAAGAAAAACCTATGTTCTGCCTAAAATGCAGATTTCCAGACCCAGGACCCAAGAAATCTACATCAGTAGATCTGGGGAGAGGTCCAGAATCTATATGAACAGCACTCCAGGTGCTTCTGACAATGGTAGTCTGAAGAGCGCCTTCTTAAATACCACTGACGTTGGCTAAAGTACTCAATGTAATTAAAAGCAGAGCTTGAGCTGCACCAGGTGGGTCAGTTGTTAGAGTATTACCCCATACACCAAAAAGTCACGGGTTCGATCCCTGGTCAGGGCGCATACAGGAGGCAACCGACCAATGTTTCTCTGTCACATCAATGTCTCTCTCTCTCTCTCCCCCGCTCGCCCATTCCCTCTTTCCGTCCCTCTCCCTTCCTCTCTCTCAAAATCAGCAAACATATACTTGGGTAAGGAGTAAATAAAGGTAGAGCCTGAGTTTCCGAGTAACCAAAACAAAAAAGAGAAAAGCGGTATAATGTATAATCATCACTATATCCAGAGAGACAAACATTGTATAAATTCTAAAAGTAATATAAAGTGTTTTTATCACTAACTACATAATAAACAATCCTTAAGCTGAAACTTTTAAATGCTATCTCTAGAAAGTTTAGATAATTTGGATGAGAAAAAAATCATATGGAACTACATCAAACAGCACTCAATAAAATTCTAAGTTCATTTTACTCCTGGAAATAGGTGTTAAGCCAATATCTTATAACCAACTTACAATTCTGCCTCTGGCTCCTAAGCCTTCACAAGAGACAGCTTTCACGATAAGCGTTTAAGTCCAACTGACTTCAGGGAATCCTAACATAGAACAACGGGGTGGAAAGCAAACAGGTCATATTAGACATGGGAGTGAAAGTGTATTATTGTAAAATGAATCTGTACTTAATTATGTCCAAAGAACTGACAAAGATTTCCTAGGAGTAATCTCCAATACAGATGGCCTTCCCTTCTATAATTATAATTCTTCATATTTGTAAACCCCGTCACAGTTCATGTCAAGACTTTCCATCTTCATTTAAGCACCACGACAGCCCTGTATGCAAATTTCTAAAAGCCTCTCAGCACAAATAGAGAAACTAGGCTCCGCCGAGATACTAAGGAGTTGCCAGTGGCCAACAGCTGGTCAGGGCAGAGGTGAGAATGAAACCAAGGTGGCCTTTCACTCCAGTGAGAGGACCGCACTATAAACTCTCATTGTTAGATCATAGCACCAAAGTAACAATTGCATTTTTATCTTCATGAATATTCTACTAATCTCTCTGCATTATTTATGAAGAGGTCCGATCAATTGCAGGAGCCAGCTCGATCCCTAGCATCTTTTCTTTGTATTAAAATCGCAAGCGCAAACAAGCGCGTACCCCCTCCAAAAGCAAGGATATCCTTGCATCCTTGATGAGGGAAGTGAGATTGAGAAGGATGCACAGTTTTTTAATTTAATGAATGCCACCCCCAAAAAATTGACTTCAGAAGTCTCTCTGTGAAGAAGCGTAGATTTTTGCAGGTTAAAAATGACTGTGGGTAATTGAACAACAATAAAATAATTAAAAAAAAAAATGACTGTGGGAATAGGTTTTTTTCGTCTTTGTATTTTAATCATTTTTTGGTTTCAGAGACGCTATTTGACACATCATAAATAGCTACCCAAACAGATGGTTTTCCACACATTAGAGGCTGCCACAGACACAGAGATTCATGACATGACATTTTTGATATCTGTTAATTACCCAGATTTAAGGGAGTCAAAGTCTCTTTAAGATTTTATAAAAACAGAATGCACTACTAAAATTAATGCTACTCCCACTCTCCTAGGAATGTCTGAGTGTATTGTGAACTCACTATGGAGAAATCTGAAAATATGGGGAAATTGTAGCATTTTAAGTTACAGAAAAATAAAGTATCTTCTGTCATTCAAAGATATTAGTAAAAAACATTAGCATGAAAGTATGCCGTTTACAACTCAAAGCTACAACAAACTAAACAAAGCAATTCGATTCAACAAATGCATTGAGGGCCTAGAGTGCACAGGCCCTGGGCTAAAAACGCCCTGAAAATACAGAAATAAGACAAAGTTCCTGACCCAGGAGCACTCAGAAGCCCGAGAGAGTGGGATCTGTAAGCACGTAAATTAAAATGCAGTGGAACAAGGACAGAAATAAATGCAAAATGTGCAAGGTCAGAGTCATAACTTCCTCCATGGGTTTCAAAGAATTTGTCACCTCCACCAGCTTCATTTCACCCACTGTGACTAAGAAACGCATGTGTCACCCAGCATCGAGCACTTGTCTATGGCCCCTCCCCAGACACTGTTTTTGACCTTGTTTCCTGAAGGTAGAGAAGAGAAAGATTCTTGGATGAGAGCGGTACTAAGATTCGTATTTTTCATCACTACCATGTGCTTTGGCATTCCTCAAATCCCAGCTTGACTCTCTCCCACTACTGTCTACTAATACTTCATTACATTAATTATACTTACACTCTCAGCACAAACTTGGTGCTCACAGGCAGCTGAATGGACAACCCAAGGGGGCGTTATCCGACGGGAACTTAGATTTGTCTACGATTCCCTGGCCAATCAGCCGTAGAGCTGGGACTTACTGACTTAGAGCCCCTCTCAAAGCCCGGACCCTCCAACAGCCCTTCTCCACAAGACGCTTGCTTTGCTGCTCCCCCAGGACATCAATAAAGTGTTCCATTCCTCCCAGTTTTAAGAAACCTCAAGCTTTTGTATAACTTTTATTCTTTTTTGATATATTTCTTAAATAAAGTCATTGGACATTTTTACTCACTTGAAGCTCTGTCCCTCTCAGGTGGAACACTTTCTCCTCACAAACCCTAATAGCCATGACGATGGTATAATCGAGCAAGCAGCACCACGAAGTCACCTACAACCAGCAATGGCTGACGGACTCACGTCTTGTCCTCCTCAATGACAGTGCGACCAATACCATTAGTTTTCACTTTCTACATAATCAGCATGATTCCTTCCGGAACACATGTGTGATTGAATGATGCCCCGAGGAAGCACAGCAATGAAAATGATCATCTGGTAATTACTCCAGCCACCCATGGGTGTCAGGAGGTTTTCCACATTTAAAAGCAGCCTGCAGCTGAATGTGTTATGTCTCTGCAGAGGCCTCTCTTAACCAAATATGGCCCCAATCCTCGCTGCTTCTCCTTGAGAGGCA
Organism: Micronycteris hirsuta; assembly: GCA_004026765.1. Taxonomy (NCBI): domain Eukaryota; kingdom Metazoa; phylum Chordata; class Mammalia; order Chiroptera; family Phyllostomidae; genus Micronycteris; species Micronycteris hirsuta. Next base: position 13,540 of record PVJI01020730.1, on the reverse strand, counting down.
TCACAGGAGGTCTTCGATTTGGGAACCAAGTGTGCTAGGCCTTCCGCGTGGAATTCAGAAAACGAACTTGCCAAGTGACTGAGGAGTGTGTATTCCTCTCGGATGTCAGGATGCAGCACCAAGCCTGGCATGTGCTCAATACATGAGGAGCGGATTAATGAATGAACGGAAGAAACAGGACTGTAAGTCACAGTAGAATTCAAGGCCGGTTCGCACAAGCCTCCATGGCTGTGATAACATGGCTGGCCCGTGTGAACTGAGGGTGGAGCGCACTGGACACCAGCAGGCAGGACTGGAGGGCAGTAGGGGGTCACACCAGACTGGTGCTCTGTGACTGTGGGTGGAAGAGGGAGACAATGGGGACCTTGCTGGAGAGCAGGGCAAGAGGACACTCACGTGGGTAACAAATGTCCTCGGGGGCACTTATCCCCAAGTGTGACTTAGCCTGTTTGTTTAGCCTTTTCCTTGGTGGAAATATGCCTTTTTACTTGTTATGGCTAAACTGCTCTTACACTGTAAAAATCTGAGTTTAGTAGGTCAGAAAGAACCTGAATGGAGGAGAGGACGTAGGAGCCAGGTTGACCATTTCGCATCTCTCACCTCTCGGGAACTGGCCCTTTGTGATACAGACAGGCCCTCACCCTTGCCTGGCAAGCTGCTGTGCGTGTAACAAAAGGAACTTCAGAGTGACAGAAAAGTGTGCATCTGAATGTCCTAGAGGGAGACGAGGGAAAGGACCTTAGATAAATCTCCATAGCACGAAAGCATTTATACCTTTATATTTTTAAGAGATTCATAGAACTTTAAAACAGGAGAAACCTTAGAGACTGACTCAGTACTCTTCACTTTAGAGATGAGAGAAGACTGGAGAGGTCAGGAAGCTCATGCAGAGTCACACAGCCAGACCTTGCCAGTCAGCACCCTCCTCACCACCCTGTATTGAGAGAGAGAGATGAGCTGCAAGTCCAGGAGGAACAGCAGGGCTCAGGAAAGTCGGTATTAGCTGTTCGACTTCAGGCAGTTACCACCTCGGCTCTTTATTTTCAGGGCTATAAAACCCGCAGATGACTCTGAATGCAGATGGCTGCCTGTCAGTGAGTGCATGGAAAACCGCTGACATTGAACCATCCCATAGTAGGTGCTCAATAAATATTAGCCCCATCTGTTTCCCCCAAATGGCCTTCTCCAAAGCCTAAAAAAGCCCTGCATCCCCTTGGGATGGAGATTTTTGTGTCACTTAGGGATGGCAACAATGAAGTAACCATGTAAAAAAAAACAATGTAAGGGCCTGTAACCCCAAGTTTAGAGCAGCAGTTACATCTGTGGGGAAAGAAGGTCACAGGGGGGCTTCAAATGTGTCTGTAAGGTGTGGCATCTTCCAATACGCGTAGGCATGTATGTTTTCATGTTTTTATGCCTGCTCATGTGTCTATTTCATGATAAAATGATTAAGTAAAAAGAGATAAAAGAAAAAGCCTTGAGAAAAATGGCACATGAGTTCAGAAAGTCTATGGGGGGAAAGAGGAAAATGTTGAGAGTACAGGAGCTGTCCCAGCAGGACGGGTCCAGTGAAGGGGCCCTGGACAGCAGTGGGAGGCTGGCGTGCTCCATGAGGAAATGGATGAAGGAGGGCCTATCACAACCTTGACCTCTGTCAGCTGCCCCTGGCCTTCCTGGGTGATGTACAGAGAAACCAGAAATGTTTATATCTACGTTCCCTTTCAAGCTTCAGCTCTTTTGTCCAGGAAAGGAAGGAAGGAGCCATGTTTAGGGTGTGCTTGTCAGAGGTGCTACTCTGAGCCCAGAGCCCTAGCAGCTAAACCACACGCAGGCTTTCCTGACAGCCCTAAAGATGTGGGCAGAGAAGGATAAGGAGAGAGAAGTGACTGAGCCAAGAGAGAGAAGCCATCACTAACCCACTCTCCCCTGACTCCGGCCTCAGTCATGTTAAGAAAGCTCCAATCTAGTCTGTTCTTAATTTGAAAGCACGTATGCAATGCATTTCACAATGCATGCAGTAGGTGCCAAATAAATACATGAAAATAAAAGCAGGGCTGCAACTACACACAGATATCCACATATAGAGAGTATCTATGTGTAGCCGCACAAGCCAGTGGGAACATATGAGGTTTGATATCCAAAGACTGGAGCTTAAGTCCATGCCCCAGTGTGTCTGGGAGCAGAACACAGACCCTCCATAGTCTCCACATCCTCAAATGAGCATTCTAACACCTACCTGTGGTGGGCTGAATCACTCCCCCTAAAATATATACCCACCTGGAAGCTCAGAACGTGACCTTATTTGGAGTTAGGGTCTTTGCGCATATAACTAAGGATCTCAAGAGAAGCTTTTCCTGGATTCGAATGGGCCCTCAATTCAGATTTCCATGTAAGAGACAGAAAAGGGGAAGGCGGACACGCACATCAAGGGCCGTGTGAAGGCTGAGGTGTGGAGGCAGGGACTGCTGGCACAAACAAAGAACTCCAGGAGCGCCAGCAGCTGGAGGAGGAACGGGAGGATTCTTCCCTGGGGCTTCTGAAGGAAGCGCAGTCCTGCTGACACCTTGATTTCAAGCTTCTAGCCTCCAGAACTCGGAGAGAATAAGTGGCTGTTGTTTTATGCCACCGAGTCCGTGGCAATTTGTCGCAGAAGTCCTAGGAAACCACCACACTAGCTTTCAGGGCCAATGTGAACGTCAAATAAGACGATGCGTGTGAACACACACTGTGAATTGTTTAGAGGGATATTAAGTAGTAGCTGTCATTATTAATGATTGCACTCACATGTGAAATCTAATGAATGCACCGAACTAACAAGCAACGTAGAGAGACTCAGAGAGAGTAGAGAGCAAGCTGACAGCTCTGAGTGGGGGACCAGGGAGTTAGGGGGTGGAGGGAATGAGCAAAAAGGAAAAAGGACTCATGGACTGGACAACAGTGGTGATTGTGGGGGTGTGAGGGTATATAAGAGGTATAAATGCTCATGGAAAAAATACAATTAAAAAGATCACCAAATGCATGAGAGTAAAATGTCTCCTGTGAGGAACCAAATTCCAGACCTGAGGACACATCTCTTTGCAAAGGAGCCAGTTAGGACGCCAGCGTCTGGCTCCTTGTGGGATCCAGACGGCTTCACTCCATTTGCACTTAGTGCCCTTAGGAGGATCCCAGTGGAGCTGGTGCAGAGAGAAGGGGCCCATCTGCTTTCCGACATTGGTCACGTGGCAGGCATCACGCGCTGAGGCCACCACTGGCACCGTACAACTCACATCCAAGTACATTCAATGCATGTCAGCCTGACTCTAATCCTGACTGAGCCAGGACCAAGGGCAGGTGACTCTGGGGTCAGAGCCTTCCCATGAACAGCGTCATTCTGGGTCAGAGTGTTTCGAGCAGATGAGCTCCAGGCTGAAGGAGAAAGGGCGGCCCACTGCAAGGCCCCGTCCATTTCTCATCCACACAGCCTCATTCAGGACATTTCCCTCACGATACTTTCCAGATACTTGAGTATGGATTTTATTTTTTTTTTCTGTTATATTAAAATCCATAGTCCTTGAGAGAATGAGGAATAAATATAAATGGATCAAATTGGGTCAGCAAAAAGCACAAAACGAGTCATAAGCATAAACAGATGAAGACACACAGAGAAGGAAAAACTGCTGCAGAAACCATTAAAAAAAGGAATGTACGAGAAAGGTGGAGTGGTAGTTGTTGTTGGACCTAATGGTGACTTCAGACTCCATACTGCGCTTGTGTAAAACTGGTACCGACCCCACATTCGAAATGAGAACAAACAAGCCAGCTAGCAATCTGAGTTAGAGAGCGGACATCTACGCCTCAGGAATTAATAAGATGAGTGGACTCCATGGCCTTCTACTCCATGGAAGGTTCTGTCCAAGCCTGAAATTCACCCTCCTCAAATGCAAAGTCTGCACAAGGTCAAGGTTCTTGGCACGCAGCGCACACCACTCAAGCCCTCACAATCAGACCTACCTTAGGAGTAAAGCCAGGGAAAGGGGAGTATACTGCAGTCATCGGAGGTGAGGCTGCCAAAGGGCAGGTGGGGGGCGCCCAGTCGTGAAGTGCTAGAGAGACTGAATGGCATTCTCTGGACCTCTGGGAACCACTGAAAGCTTTACAAAGGGAAGTGACACAACCAGACGTGCACTTCAAAGAGAGTGAGCCGACAGCCTCCCCGAGAATGGAGACTTCAGGGAAGACTAGTGACAAAATAACGGCTCGGACAAAGGTGTGAACCAAGGCCGGGAGAGTGGGGAGGAAGAAGGAGACTGACTGACTCAACGAGGCTCACCCTCGGGTGTGGGGAGCAGGGCGGGGGCAAAGGTCAAGGGCCAGCCTAGGTTTCTGGCTTGAACTACTTGGTACATTCACCAGGACAAAAAAAAAAAAAAAAACAGAAGAAATTGGTGCAAAAAGATGGTTTTTGGTTAATGTGAGTTGAGGTAACAGTGGGGTAGCTATATGGAAATGTCTAGAAAGAAGTCAGAAAAGGTCAGGTGGGTGATTTGAGCCAAAAATACAGAATACCAATTGCAAGTAAAACAGGGTCATGGCTGCAGAACTTCAAGTTGACCAACTTGTTAAATCCCCACAAAAAATCAAAGATATGGGTATTATTATCATCCCTACTTTATTTATGTAAATATATTCAGAGCAAATAAATGATAAGACCAAATTGAAAATTCAGACTTTCGGGCCACTACTCTGTGCTTTAGCCAAAGGATAAAAGTCTTTCTCAATAAGTAGCACAACTAAATTTACATGGAGAATTTTCCCTCAAGGTGCAAGATAGATTTTTTAAAACTCAAACATGGGGTGTGGTGACGAGGAAAAGGCTTTGTCTACTACCTTCTTGTTCTCCTGCCCCATGTTAAGTCCTGGGCTTCCTGGTCAAGGCTCACTCCATAATTAAATGGCATTTTCTGTGCATAAATTAAAGTGACGCCTTTAGTTTCATCCTGAAGCTTTAGTAATCTGCTTTTTATGTAGGAAGGCTCCAAAGTAAAGTGTATTTTAGAACACATAATACTGAAATCTTGGCCTTCTAAAATCACATGAGGAAAAAACCTTAAAAACATTTTCTTTAGCAGGCTTTCCAATGTTGAAAGTCAAGGTTAGCAGTACAATCCATTAAAATTCTTGAAAAAACACACAGAGGGAGTGTGCTCCTTGACATCAGTCTTGGCAATGATATTTTGGGTTTGACATTGAAAGCAAAGACAACAAAAGCAAAAACAAACCAGTGGGACTACAGAAAACTAAAAAGCTGCTGTACAGCCACAGGAAACCAGCAACAAAATGAAAAGGCAACCTAGGGAATGGGAGAAAATGTTTACAAATCACATATCTGATAAGGCGTTAATATCTACAGTATATAAAGAACTTATACAACTGCTAAAGAAAAAGACTAAAAATAGATAGATGAACTAAACAGACATTTAAAGACATACAAATGGCCAACAGGTACATGAGAAGATGCTCATCAGGGAAACGCAGGTCAAAACCATGCTGAGCTATCACCTCGCACCTCTTAGAATGGCTGTTACCAACAAGACAAGCCCTAACCAGTGTTGGTGGGGATGTGGAGAAAAGGGAACCCTTATGCACTGCTGGTAGAAATATAAATTGGGGTAGCCACTATGGAAAACAGTATGGAGGTTTCTCGAAAAATTACAAATAGAACTAGCATATGATCTAACAACTCCACTTCTGGGCATGCATCTGAAAAAAAAAATTACAACCTTGAAGAGATATCTGCACTCCCATGTTCACTGCAGCATATTCATCACAGCCCAGACATGGAAACATCTTAAGTGTCCATCAACAGATGCACGGGGAAAGAAAACGAGATACACACACGGGAATACCAGCCATAGAAAGAAGGGAATCCTGCCATTTGCAACAGTATGGATGGGCCTCGAGGACAATATGCTAAGTGAAATAAGATAGAGAGAGGCAGATACTACACAACAGATCTAACATGAAATTTTAAAGAACAAAACTCCCAGAAACAGAGAGCAGGTTGGTGGTCGCCAGAGGCAGGGGTGGGATGGGAGAAATGATGAAGATGATCAAAAGGTACAAACTTCCAGTTATAAGAGGAGTAAGTTCCAGGGATGTCATGTACAGCGTGGTGACTATAGTTAACACTGTATCAAATCTTTGAAAGTTGCTAAGAGAATAGAGCTGAAAAGTTCTCATCACAAAAAAATAAAACTGCAACTATGTGAGGTGATGGATGTTAACTAAACTTACTATGGTAATCATTTTGTAATGTATACATATATCATCAAACCATTGTACTCTACACTTTAAACTTACACAATGTTATCTGTGTTGATTATATCTCAATAAAATGGTGTGGGAAGGCTAGCAGTACAGATGGATAATGTCAAACATCCAAAAGTCACTTAGCTATAACTTTAAAATTTTTGTGGTTATGTTTTATTTAATAAGGAAGTGACATCTAATGCTTGAGAAAATAACAGTAATAGTAATTAGTAATGACATATGAAGCCCTGACTCAGGATAAGTAGGGGAAAATACCCTATTTGCCCTTGTGCTTTATCTCTCAGGCCCTCTTTGCAAACCATGCTATTCTAAGACCAATGACACTCTGATAAAATAGTAAAGGAGTTGACCTTTGTCACTTGTCTCTTCCCTAGAATAGAGAAAATGGTTAAATGTTACGATCTGAAAGGACTTCTCTGTATAGGGAAGGGAGGGGACAGAACGTCAGCTGCAATATCAGCAAACTGGAGAGCGGCTGAGAGCAAAGTGAGTGCTCAAACTGTTAAGAAAACAAATATTTGAGTTGAGCAGGCGGTAGTAAACTAGAAGGAAATTTGTTAAGTCAATTAATGGTAATTAGAAGAAGATAGCCAAGGATGATTGTAATCAAAGTATAGTGATTGTTACAAAGAGCTTTACATTAAGAATTAGAGATACAGCATTAGTTTAAGGACAGAGTGAATACTTAACAACTGAGCCATTCGATTCAGTAAGTACTGATCACCATTATGCATCACATACTCTTCAAGGCCATAGGGATCCAAATCGGGATCACACAATTTCCCTGCCAGCAGGACACTCACCGTTTGACACAGTGAAGATACACATTTTCTGTGACTCACTGTGGTTAATTATCTGCTTAAGATGCTGTGGGAACACAAAGGAAAGATCATGGGAAAGTCCTCACAGAGGACTGGCATTTGAGCAGGATCTTAAATTTCAGCAAGCAGAAGAGGATGAGGAACAAGATCCGCCCAGGTGACAGTACAGCATAAGCAAAGGCAGGAAGACACCTCAGTACACCAGGCCGAGCCAGAACACAGGATGCTGGGGGCAACAGAGCCAATGAGACAGATCGGACCTTAAACCCCATGCTATGAAGTTTGAACTCAAATTACAGCTGGCCAGAGACCACCGATGGATTGCTTTACATTTATGTTACTATGTTAAAACACACATAACAAAACTTACCATGACTACAGGTTTGGCAAAGGTAGGTTTCAGTTGTGAGCATGCAAAACAGAGTTTATTCCATATGAACAACTGTAAACCTACATTTTCGCACCCCTGTACATTCAGTAATGTTGTGCAACCATACCACTATGCAGTTCCAGAATCTTTCATCACTCAAAAAAAACAAACAAACAAACTTATAAACATATAGCAATCACTCCTACTTCTTTCCCCTGAGCCCCTGGCAACCACTAACCTGCTTTCTGTCTCTACAGATTTGTCTATTCTGAATATTTCATATAAATGAAATTGTACAATCTGTAACCTTCTGTGTTCGGTTTCTTTCACTTAACACAGTGTTTTCAAGATTCATCCATGCTGGATTTCAGTAGACTTCTGCCAAGATGGCGGTGTAGGTGGTCGCACTCGCTGCCCGCACATCCAGAGTGTCTAAACAACGAACGCAGTAGCGAAAAATTAAACAACCAGAACGGACAGAATCAAACTGAAGGGAAGTCCGACACCCAGGAGGTAGGAGAAGATGAACATCCAGGCCGGTAAGCGGGGCAGAACTGGGCGGAGGAGCGGAGTGAGCAGCAGCTCTCACGGAGGGACTCACGCCGCCAGTGCCTGAACAGGGCGTGGCCCCGAACAACAGGTGAATCCCGCAAGCCGGCGACGCTGCCGGAGAGAGGCCAGGGCTGAGCCAGCAGAACCCAGTCTGGCAGAGAAGGTGGTGGGGAACTGGGGAGTGGAGGAGTGACGGGAGCCCACGGTGATTGGAGGCCGCCATTGCTTCCTCCCAGGCCCTGCCCCCAGAGGCAACGTCACCCAAAAAGCAACCCAGGTTGCAGGCATCTGTGAGCCAACAAGTGCACGGAGATAAAAAGAATGAAAATGGCCAAAATGAAAGATCAGAACAAATTACAACTAACGGATGACAACATAGTCAACCTATCAGATGCGCAGTTTAAAATGCTTGTAATCAAAATGCTAACAAAACTGGAAGATAGGTGGACGCAAATAATTGAACAGATGAAGAATACGATAAGGATAATAGAGGAAGATTTACAGGGAACCAACAGGAAAAAAAAGGAAGTTGGATCTCAAACCAATGGGGTGGACCAGAAGGAAGAAACAAGAATTCAAAAAAATGAGGAGGGTCTCAGGAACCTCAGAGACATTTGTAAACAACCCAACATCCAGATCATAGGGCTGCCGGAAGGACAAGAGGAACACCAAGAAATTGAACGTATTTTTGAACAGATAATGAAGGAAAACTTCCCAGATCTGGCAAAGGAAATAGGCTTCCTGGAAATCCAAGAAGCTCAGAGAACCCCACAGAAGCGGGACCCAAAGAGGAACACGCCAAGGCACATCATAATTACATTACCCAAGGTCAAGAATAAGGAAAGAATCTTACAAGCAGCAAAAGAAAAGGAGACAGTTACCTACAAAGGAATCCCCATAAGACTGTCAGCGGATTTCTCAAAGGAGACCTTCCAAGCAAGAAGGGGCTAGAGAGAGATATTTCAAATCATAAAAAGCAAGGGCCTACAACCAAGAATAATCTATCCAGCAAAACTGTCATTTAGAATGGAAGGGCAGATAAAGTGCTTCTCAGATAAGGTCAAGTTCAAGGAGTACGTCATCATGCAGCCTCTACTATATGAAATTTTAAAAAATTTCGTATGAGGACTCAGGAGCGAAGGCACCGAGGCCAGATCAGCTACCGGGGAACTCAGATCAGCCACAGCCAAGATGCTTCCGAGGTAAGCAAGCAAAATACAACCAGAGAAACAAAATAGAACCAGAGACATTGAAGTTTAGAACATTCTGGCAGTAACCAGAGGGGAAGGGGAAGGGGAGAAGGGGAACAAGGGTATTCAGGAACTGCAATGAAGGACACATGGACAAAACCAAGGGGGAGGGGGGAAGCAAGGGAGGGAGGTGGGTTTGCCTGGAGTGGGGTGGGGGGAGGGTAAATGCGGACAACTGTAATTGAACAACAATAAAATAATTAAAAAAAAAAAAGATTCATCCATGCTGTAGCATATATCAGTACTTTATTCCCTTTAATGGCTGAATAATATCCCACTGCACAGATACACCACATTTTGTTTATCCATTCATCCGGTGATGGACACTTGGGTGTTTCCTCTTTCGACTGTTGTGATGACGGCTGCTATGACGTTGGTGTACAAGTGTGTCTGAACACCTGTTATCAAGTCTTTTGTGTGTATACCCTGCAGTGAAGTTGCTGGGTTATATGGTAATTCTTTGCTCCACTTACTGTGAAACTACCAAAACCACCGATGGTTCTTAAGCCAAGAAATGGCACATGGGGTCAAAGTTTTAGATAATGAACATGTGGCCGGAAAGGAGAGAACAGATTGAGAAACAAGTGAAGGCAGGAAGGCCACCCAGGAGGCTACCGCCCCAGCCCAGATAAGAGAGTAGAAAGCTTTAATCCATGGAAGTGACCACAAAAATGAAGAGGATAGATTCAAAGTACATTTCTGAGGCAGAATGAGCAATAATTGATGAGCAATTATAGGAGAGGATTGAGGAAAACACTATTCATAGCTCCACGTTATAATGAGTTAGATGCTGAGTTCTGAAAAGAAGGCATCATGTCTTCGTCACCCTCACATCCCCAGTGTTTAGCAAAGAACCTGGCCTGATAAACAAGAACAACTTCAGTGTCTGGCTGAATGATGATATCAGCCACTGTTCACAAGCAAAAACTGATAGATAATGGCTGTAAGTATGGGGGGCGGGGATTAAGACAACCCTTCCCTGTTTGAGACAGAGACTGTTCAGTGATCAGTTTGATGAAACAGGGAACACAGAGTGGGGGGCCAGGGAGACTGGTGCTTGTGGAAACATGAGGGTAGGGATGTCCAATAGATAACTAGAAATTCAGAGCTAAATCTTAGGGGAAAAATAGGGACACAAGACAGTATTTTGACATAGACTGTTTATAGCTTTAGTCATTAGAAATCTCTCATTTAAACATCTACCTTCATAAATCAACTCAAAATTCCATAACACAATGGCACAAATATCTTCCTGGAAGAAGTGGAAAAATGAGAGTAAAAACTATGGTGTGGGTGGTGGTTTAATCTAAATTATGCCCACATGTAGGCTTCAAGCAGGGCAGTCAGTTCACAAACACTTGCTTTCCTAAGATGATCTGTACTAAGAGAAAAGGCTTTTACTAGGAAGTTTAGGTAAAAGGAGGTCAGACTAACCTGGGTATGAGAACAGCATGACACCTCTTTTCAGGCAAACAGACTGAATGACTCAGCTCTAAAATCTACTTGTAAAGGTGCCACTTTTGAGTCTAGGAGACCATGTATGTGTAAGATAGGTTGTGAAAAATTGTGTCATTGGCTCCAATCCTTCACCGTTCCCTAATTCCACATCCTTTTGCCATGTAACTTGGCAATGCCTTCCTACTAACAGACATTCTGTCCCATCCTTCACTCTGAGCTCAGCCACGTGACAAGGTCTGGTCAATGGAATATTGCCTAATGTGTTCCCAACAGAACCTTGAAAAGCTTTCATTTGCATGAGACATGCCACGGCTAGCTTACTGGCGGATGAAAGATTTATAGAGCAGAGCCCAGTCACCCCAACTGCTCCCACTGAGAACAGCCTAGATGAGCCAACAGCTGGCCAACTCTGAGACACTGAGTGAGCCCAGCCAAGATCAGCAGAGCCCTCTCCTCCCAGATGCATTAGTAAATGCCTCGTGTTGTGCACTGAGTTTGGGGGGTTGTGTAGAATGCTATGTTATTTTAGTTATGGTTAACTGATACAGGGTTCTTTGCCACAGTTCTTTGTTGACTCTATACTAGGAGAACTTCAGAGCTCTTCTGAGGGGCTTATCCAACATGGGGAGACAGTCCCATTCCCGCAGGCATAATAGATGGTGTTTTAAAAACATTAATCATCAGACTTCAAAGAGAAATTATTTCTTTGTACAAAAGACCTCACACATACAAGAAAAATTAATGACCCTGTGACCCTTATGTGGTTTTAGAAGGACTTGGGGTACTATCTTATTTAGACCAATGTTGTTCAGATCACAGGTTACCATTCATTAGTACACGAAGACATCAATTTAATGAATCTTAACTGGAACGTTTTGTGGGAAAAAGAATAGGCTAGAATTGAAAACATCAGAGCACATGACAAATAATAAAGATAAGCATTATTTCCTGACACATTTTTTCAGGTGTTGGGAAGAGGGGGAAGATTGATAAAGAGAGAAGAGACAACATAATGTAAAACTATTTCTTTAGGTAATGGTCCAGAAAAAGTTGAAAGCCACAAACTGAGAGAAGGTAGCTGAATACCACCGCACACCTTACCAAACAGCACCCAAGGCAACCCAGGAGCAATGAGGAGGAGGCAAACAGAAGAGAGTGAAGGACTCGGTGAGCCCAAGTAATGTATAGGACCAGCAGCTTTACTCACATTTTAGGATTTTAAAAAGACCTTTGTCTATTTCATCTCATGTGAGTCTCATAACAGCACCACTTGACAGACGAAGAAATCAAGGTTCACAGAGGTCAAGTCCCCCATGTGAAGGTAACACGGTAAGCGGCAGAGCCGTGGAGAGAAGCCAGGTTTTCGGTCTCCTGGTGCACATTCTCACTATAATCTTCACCGGCTCCCACACATCCTTGAGATCTCTCAACATATGACACACTCTGCGTCTTCACCTGTTTCCAACGTCCCAATTAAACACCCTCCAGATATACTCGCTAATAGCGTTTCTTTTTCTGTTTACCGTTTACTTTTCCATTACAATTTACTTTCAATATTATTTTTTATTAGTGTCAGGTGTACAGCATAGTGGTCAGACAGTCATAGCTTTAAAAAGTGTCCCACTGATATTTCCAGTACCCACCTGGCACCATATGTAGTTGTTACAATATTATTGACTATAGCCCTGGCTGGTGTGGTTCAGGTGGTTGGAACAAGGACCCATAAACTGAAAGGTTGTGGGTTCCATCCCTGGTCAGGGCACATACCTAGGTTTCAAGTTCGATCCCCAGTAGAAGTAGGTACAGGAGGCAACCAATCGATGTTTCTCTCTCCCTCTCTCCCTCTTTCCCTCTCTTCCCCCTCCCCCCTCCCTATCTTCCTCTCTCTCTAAAAGCAATGAAATAATATCCTTGGGTGAGGATAAAAAAGTAGTGACTGTTGATTGCTAACAGTGTGTTTGTCTGTCTGGGACAAGTTGACGCTGAATGTTGGAGTTCTCGGTGCTGGAGCCCCGGGCCTACAGCCCCGCCACCTCTGCTGGCCAGCAGGCTTACCTACACACCCCTTGCAGGGCACCAGCTCCATCCCTCCCACCCCTCCACCTGCCACGGCCCTGGAACTGGGGTGCATCCCGGATCCAGGTGCCCACCTCTGCTGGTCCCACCCTGGTCCCTGGCGGTGGCAGGGTCACCCATGGCCAGCAACACCTGAGCTGAAATACTGTTTTTTCCTTCATTGAGTTGGCTGAATTTTCCTTTCTTGAGAGATTATTCAATAGCTGTTTCATCCACTAGCCTGCTCCACAGCCATGCCATAAAGAAAGGAGTCCTGTTGGGTCCCCACAGTGTGCCCAACACCTTCTGCAGTGTTTGACACATAGTAGGCACTCGATGAACAGCTGTTTAATAAATGAGTGTGAATCACACAACCTCACATGGCAAAAGTAGAGCCAACTCTCCCAATTCTTCACTTACAACCATAAATCAGTTGTCTCCTTATTTTCCGGGAAAAGACAGACTATAGAAACTTTCCCAACACAGATCTTCATAACTAGACAACTGGGTGAACGGTGATCAGAAGGGTGTTACTCGGCCCTTTAGTCCCCTCAGCTGCACAGAACTGCAAGCTGAGCCTGAATCTGGGAGCTCAGAAAATCTGCCCAGATGCTGGACCTCCTTCTCCGCAGAACTCCAAGCCCTGATCCTCTACTTGGTCTTGGCCTTCACAATGATTTACAAGTCAGCTGCTGTCCACAAACCCACGGGATGAACTCTGA
>PVJI01020729.1:0-28436 GCA_004026765.1 Micronycteris hirsuta | reverse complement strand
TTATTAGGCCAAAAACAAACAAACAAACAAACAAACAAAAAAACCCACAGACCCAGAAAGCAGTACAGTGATTGACAGGGACAAGGGGGCTGAGGGGAGGTGGAAGACGGCAAAGGGGAGGGGTAAATGGTGACGGAAGGAGACTTGACTTGGGATGGCGAACACGCAATATAATATACAAATGATATTACCTGTAGCCTGTATAAACTTACTTACCAATGTCATCAGTAAAATTCAATGAAAGAGTTTAAAAAGTTACACAGCCACATGGAGACTTCCGTAAATCATGCCCATTTAAACTTCCCAGTGAGAACTTACTCTTAGAGTCAAGAAGGTTATCTCATTGTACATTCTGCCAGGTGTTCAGAGCATACACAGCATATATGAATACAAAGCCTGTCTCCTTTGTTCCCACACATGGTAGCATACTCTACAAAAAATAAATAAGATAACGTAAAAAAATAAAAGTGTAAAGATTGAAAATGACATTTCCTGTATGTTTTGGAAAATTTCAAAGAAATCAAAGTAGCCTTTCCTCATCTCCTCTATCCATTTCAGAAGCTTACCTCCTCCTCACATTATCACCCCTTCCGAATTCCTGAGAATGTCCTTCTGCCATTTCTTCCCCTCTTCATTCCTCAACACCTTTGGTCTGACATCTGTCTGCAGGACACTCAGTGGGCTCCCACCCCCAATGCTGCTAACCCTTCTTTCCCCTTACTGCACCCTTCTGTCCAGACCCCACCTTCCTGGAGACCCAGCATCCGCTGCTCTGCGGCACTGAGAGATGGCACTCTCTCCTTGCTTCCCTCTCTTTTCGTCACTGTCTCTGCTTGGTTTCTTTCCCACATCCCTTGGTCTCACACAACTTGCACCAGATTATTTCTTTCTGAAATCTCAGCCAGTGTATTGGCTTCAAACCCTAAAAAAAAAAAGATATCCACATTCTATCTGAGCTTATTCTCTCTCCCAGACCCCACTTTTCCATGTGCATCCCTGGAAGATGTCTTTAAATATCCTCTTCTTCCTAAGCCATTTCCCACTGTGCATGTCTTCACCCGCCAGGGGCACCCAAATCTGCAAGATTATTCACGTGACCATCTCGTCGTTCTTGCCTTCTCCGTCTTCTTGATTAGTTTTCACCAACATCTTTTTAGTTTGTTTTTTTTTCTGTGTTCAACCCACTGCACTAATCTCTGATTGACTGGGGCTGGCAATCTCTGTGGATCGATCTGAGCCAACAGTTTTATTCCAAATGCTGGAGACTGAAGGAGACTGAAACATCACATCTGTTCCGGAGAAGCTCTCAGCGGTGGGGGCGGGGGTAGGTAAGTAATGTTCTCAACAATTTTAAATGGTGACAACAGGCTGAAAAAATGCATAGAGCCCAGAAATTTAGTCACATTCAGGCTCAAGAAGGGTCTCCAGGGAAGGTGAACTTGGAAGGGAGTTTTAAATGACAAATATAAGATGAATATAAAGAGAAATGAGAAGAAATGGTATACTTAAAGCTTAGAAGCTGTGAGTATAGTTAGGTAGTCTGCATGGCTAGAACAGGACGGGAGAGGGAGTTAGGGAACAGGCTGTGCTGGTGCGAGTTTCAGGGGAAGGGTCAAGTGTACAGAGGTCAAGTGCACAGAATGGTCAAGTGTACAGAGGTCAACAGCAGGCCCGTCAGAGTGCTACACCGAGGGCTAAGAAGGGCAGGAAGGCGTTAACTTACAGAGGGATCGAAGGACAATGGAGGTGTGACTGGAACACAGGGCCAGCTGCAGCTGGGTAGCAGTTGCTGTGTGCAGGGAAATGCCACCACTCCCAGGCTGGGAGCCAGCGGCTGTGGGACCGAGAGGGTGAGGAATAAAGAAGTCAATCCCTCTCTCACCTCCTGTCATTCATATGCCAGTGCTTCTTTAGGCTGTAACCAACCAGAACCTGCAGAGCAAAAAAGCCTGAAGTCCCAAGGGGCCACCTTTCCTGCACCCGGGGCCCAAGGTGAGAAGGAGAGAACACAGACGTGAGGTGTGGGTAGGGATAAGCACGGGTATTTCTGGGTAGGCAACTTTGTAGTTTGCAACTGTAACTTCTCTGGGCACTGCATGATTTGTAATGATCTTTGCTTAAAAATCTTTAGGGAACCCCCGTTTTATGCCTTGACATCTTTATCCTATTTAATATTAAATTGCTAAACCAAATCATGTACAGTATCAGGAATTTCACTTTAATAACCTTTCAATTCATGTTTGAATTTATGATAAAACTCAAAACTGATGTATCTGTTTCTTTAGGATTATATCAGCTTTGCCAGAAATAGTTACTAATTCTTCATTACATTATTAGACTTAAACAAAATTTATATTTTGGAGTATTACAATAGAAATATGTGCTAAACATTTTCTTTCCTTGGCATCTGCCCCAAGCCATCTACTTTCCTCCGTGGCATGAAATAAATGCAGTTGGGGAACAAAATCACACCTAAGTGAAGAGAGTAGTCTCATTTGATAAATGGAGTAAATGTGAACAGAATTCAATCTATTTGACAAATGGGTCTAATTTAACTAGTGTCCTATGTCTGGGGGATTTCTCCACTTAGTAAGAACATTAGTGTTGCAGGTTATTTTTACCTCAGAATGGGAGAAGAATCCAGAAGGTGACTCCTGGCTTTTCACTTGAAATTTCCCCAAGATTTCAATGAATAATGTAATACCACATTTTGTCTAATAAATTGACAGGTATATTAAATATGATCACTGTGACATTTGGGGGATTTGCAGGAATAAAAAGAGGGAAGAGAGAGTTGGGGGTGGTTTATGTACTGAAGGGACCCGAATGGCATCAAGGGTCTCAACAGCTGCCCTAGAACACAGACGAGAGTGGAAACTCACCTTAAAAATAAATAAAAGATATACAATCTAAATCTCCATTTCCAGTCAAATAATAAATCAAGTGTAAGGGTAGACTAGACTTTCTCAGACATTTCAGTTCTTAAAACAGTGTATTCCTATAGACCCTTTCTCAGGTTTCTGGAAAGTTCCACCAAAATGAGGAAATAAAAAGGGAGGGACAGAGAGAGAGTGAACAAAAAAAATCCCCCTGAGAATATTGAAGAAAAACTGCAGAAAGCTAAGGATGCACCCCATGCAGATTGAAAAAGGAAGAACATTACATGTTGACATATTGTATTGCTTTAAAGTGGCCTGTTCCACTTTGTCTTGAGATACTAAGCATAACAACTTTCCTTAGGTATGTTCATTCATATCTATGACATTTCATCTGTTTCTAGTACATGTGGGTAAATAAGATGTAATGGTTATCAAGATCAATGGGTTTATTCTGTGCTAAAATGTATAATTTAATAGGTCCTCTTATTAGGGGTGACTTATAAAGCAGACATTTATGCAGTGATGTACTGTTCCTGTGTTTTCTTCATCATTTAACGTCACTGGATGTGCTGGGCTTGTGCTTTGTAGGGAAGCTCCCAATGTGTCAGATGTTAGAGAAGAAGGGAAGTCGAGGTTTATTAACACCCGGCATGTTGGACACAAGGCTGAAATACACAAGGCAACTAGGTCTATATGAACTTAGAATTGGCTGCAAAATCAAAGACGCCTTCTACGTGTGTGACCTGGGCACTTACAATCTTTGAATCTCAGTGTCCTGTCCTGTAAAACTGTAGCTCCTCCATAGGTTGTGTTAGTCTCAAATGAAATAACTTTTTTAATTTATATGGAAAGGTGAGGTCCTGGTGCCTTGGGGGTCAGTATTACACTTCAGTTCTCCCACCTGTGAATACACAAGTAGGCACGGTTCTCCGGGTCCCCGGTTGATAGCAATGCTAACCCAACAGGCAAGTCATGATGTGGAGGTTTAATTGTTTTGCAATCATCCATGGAATTAAAAAGAAATAGCCCTGGGTGTGGTGCCACCCAGATCTCGCCTTTGGGACCCAGGCACTCACTCCTCCAGCTGCTGCAAATATAGGCTGCAGGCAGCTCACAGCTGTGTTCGCTCTGGGAATTGCTGCATCAGCAGGAGACTGCCTTCCCTGGAGCAGCCTGCTTGCAAAGATCAGCTGATAAGAGTACAACACTGGCCCTATGCCTCCATTTAGGGATAAGTCTGAAAACTCTTCCAATTAGAGCATTCCTTGGGATTGGCTGAGGCCCCTGTGCAATAGTATAGCAGTTCATGCTCTCCCCTTGTCCCGTCCTGCGCCCCCATCTCCTTGCCGTGTTGTTTCCAGGTGCACTGCCTAAAAATTCTCCTGCCTGCAAGTCTCCATTACAGAAATTGCTGTGTTTCAAAAGCTCTCCAAGTAATTTGCATACCCATCAGTGCTGCAAATGGAAGTTAGACCTTTCCAAGCCAAAGTTTGTTCATCTGGCAAATTGGAATAATAACTCCCTTAGGGAGTTTTTGTTGTAAGAGATGTATAATAGGATAATACAATGTCTGCAACATTGTACATACTCAGCCAAGTTGATTGTAGTTAACTTGTAGCCAATCAGGAAATGCAAAGACTACAGCCCAGTGTGATTGGGCCTTAGGTAATTATATTCTAATTAGATCTTCAGACAAATGCAGTAATCAAAGTAAGAATAACATTTAATTCTAGAAAGAGGTAAGAGTAATTTATTTGGGTATCTTAGATAGCAAACCAGAGATAGTGGGAAAGTTATTACATGAACTGAAGGACATACGTGATAGTCACTATGGAGACAGTTGTCTAGGAAAAGCACACACACATCAAGTCTGTTGTTGAGTGCTGTTTGAAAACTGCTGAAGTCTCACTAATGCAAGCTAATATGCTAGCATCATGTAGTTGTTTTCCGTTGGTTCAAGTTATAAGGATAACTGAAAGATCAAAAATAATAATTAGGGTAAAGTAGAGCCTGGGAGGAAATTGGCATTTGTTATTGATAAAGGATTTTTTTAATTGCTATTATTTTATAGGAAATGGAGACTGGTTTTCTCACCTCAAGGAGGAGAAAACTATCTAAATCTCATGGATTTCAGTTGGTGGGTGGGAGTAGTGTGGGGAGGCGCACGGCTATTACAATTTTTTATTTTCCTGCTCATGCAGTTTTTAAAGGATCCTGGTATCCTTACCTTTCATATTAAAAAATTCATCAAAAGAAGCTGTTTAATTATCCAAAAAATCTGCATCTTAAGTAGGATCAGATGGGGCAGGATACTGTCAGGATTAATAGAAAATAATTATCCACCTCGTCACACACTAATCCAGATTAGTTTAAAAGCTTTAAATTGTTTAATTCAGAAGTTTTCCCCTAAAGCTTTTATAAATGATCACATGACTTTGATCAGAGAAGAGCTCAAGAATCAGAGCTAGATTGTTCACACTACAATTTGTCACTGAATTACAAAGAAAATCAGATTAACTAGCTAATTGTCCTATTATTTCCAAGTTGTATTTACTAGTTACAAACTGGCATCCCTGAGCTGTGTCGTTCATGGCTACACAATAAGGTCACAGTTACTTGCTTTGTAACTTTTTAAAAATTTTAAAATATTTTAGGCATTTAGGCAAGTACCATATTTTTTGGACTATAAGACACACCGGACCATAGGACACACCTAGGTTTTAGAGGAGGAAAACAGGGGAAAAAATTTCAAAGCAAAAAATGTGGTAAAATATTTAATAACATAAATAACATAATAGTTCACCAATGTAAGTGTAAACAGCCAGGCAAGCTACATTCAGACTATAAGACGCACCCCCATTTTCCTCCTAAATTTGGGGGAAAAAGTGTGTCTTATAATCTGAAAAAAACAGTAATATAGAGACTAATTAAATAAAGGCTCTTGCACATAACACTTTATTTTATAAATCTTGATATTTTATCACATTTATCTCAGATTATTTTAAGCCATGAAATATTATGAGGTGTTTTAAAGCCCTTCCTATATTCCACTATAATCCCATTCTCCCTCTTCCCTACCTCAAGGTAACAGCTATCCTGTATTTGTATTTATCATCAAAGTCAGCATTTTTATAACTTTACTATATCTAGGTAACCATTAGCGAAATATAGTATTATTTTTCATATAAATTATATACTATTTCAACTTGTTATGTTCTGGCTTAATATAAAGTTCTAAGATTTAACTAACGTTTTATGTGTAACTTTATTCATTCATTTATCTGCTATATAGTGTTCCATTTTATGATAGATAACAATACATTTATCCATAATCCTGTCTTTGGTACTCTAACCTATTTATAATTTTTCTCTATGACAAATATCTGCTATGCCAGGTATGCAGGTTTCTCTGTGACTCTAAGACAAACGGAATGGCTAGGTTCCAAGCCAAAGCACCTTCAGATTTGCTCAGTCTTTCTAATTTGCTCTTGACAGTGACTTAACAATGTTGACATCCTCTGTAGCACTGTGTGAGAATGTCCAGTCCCCCACAATCTAATCCTCACTTGGTATTGCAGATTTTTAAAACTGGTTAATCTGATGGTTGTAAAATTCTCCTTCCTTTTCTTCCAAGGATCAGAGCTAAAGGTCCTTTCCTTGTGCATGAGTTGTGGGATTTTGAAATGTTCACATTTCTGGTGTATGTCATATAAACATACAAAATAAAAATTGTGTCCCATTTCTTTTCAATTTCATCATGAACTCCATAGTTTTTTTCTTTTCTTTTTTGGCCAATTTTAGCTTAATTTCTAACTAATACCAGATTTGCCAAGTGCAAGTTCAAATCTGGATTCCATCAGTCATTAGCTGTGTTGCCTTGGGCAAGGCACTCAACTTCTCTTTGCCACATTTTCTTTAATTATAATGTGACCTTCATAGTCTTTGCTGTTCCTCCACTATAACATTCTGTGTCCTGATTTTCCACACTGGGCCTATTTGTGGTGGTCTATTCTTAGACATTTTGTTTCCAGTTTTATTGCAATATAATTGACATGTAACATTGTATTAGTTTAACATGTACACCATAATGATTTGATATATGTCTACATTGCAAAATGACCACCAGATAAAGTTCAGTTAAAATCCATCACCTCACATAATTACATGTATTTCTTCTTGTGATGAGAACTTTCAAGATCTATATACTTAGCAACTTCATAATTAATATAAATGGATGAGTGGCTTGGATTCCAGGTTTACAAAAGCAGGCACTGAAATGCCAGTGCTTTAGCTGGAAACATTTCCTCCCTTCACAGATGAAGGGGCTCCTGAGCTAAGTGATGTCTGGGAAATGCTTCAGAATTCCAAAATCAATGAGAAAACCATTGTTCCAGGGGTGTGTGATTTGAAGAAGGAGCTTGGCATCCCAGCTCATATCCTTAGATGTCTCATGGTTCTAATCTCAGAAACCTTCCACGGAGAGAGAGGAGCACTTTAGGAGTGAGAATCGGGACAGTGTCAGAGTTCCAGTTGCTTACTTTATCATTTCGTGACTTAGGTTCACATTCTGCTTTTGCCACACGCTTGCTTTTATTAAAGCCCTTTGAGATTTAGATTCCTTGTCTGAATAATAATGTTTTATTTTAGTCTGGTAATAATATTTACTTCACAGGCTTATTATAAATTTTAAATAAAATAATGTGCTTAAGACCCTTGGGATAGAGCCAAACATTTCATAATAACTATTATTGCCTCTGTTGACAGCATATATTTTTTGTAATTATTGTTGGCACTCTTCTCTTACCCACTACACAGGGAGCCCTTTAAATGCAGAATGTTTGTTTTGCTCTTATTGTCTCTTCAGTGCCAAGTTTAAGGACATAAACAGACTCTCAGAAATGTTGGCATTAATAATCAAAGTGGTACTTTAGAAATATTAATCTAGTGGATTGACACATGAAAAAACAGAACCAAAAAGGATGAACCAGGGAGGTGGGTTAAGAAATCATTATAATATAAGGAAATTTGATGGGAAAGCGGGACTAGAAATGACAGTTTCTTAACCTACCTCCTTAAGTTTAATGTTTGATATTTTGCCCCTTTTGTAGCCTCTGTTCAATTGTCATCATCTGAGGTAACCTGATGTGTGACTGGTCTTTGAAGTTTGAGGAACCCTCAGTGACACAGGTGCTCTGGAGAGTGTGTGTGTGTGTGTGTGTGTGTGTGTGTGTGTGTGTGTACCCACGGCCAAGTCATTACCTTACAGTTTCTTTGGGCAGAAACCACTCAGGCCCAATTGCTTCTTCTGAAGATTACATGTTTTCAAGTATTTTCCTTCGGGTATATTTACTTCAAGCATATTTTAAATTACTCATTAAGAACTACACTGCTCTTGCCAGCGGAACAGTGTGGAGAAGCATCATCAAGTACGTCGGCAACAAAATGGTACTCCCTCTGTCTTTGTTTTCCACGCCTGCTTCAAAAGCTGCCAATAGCATTGAAGTCATTTCGAGTATTTTGTTTTTCAGGGTAGTCTCTGTTAAGTTTTTTTTCAGTGACTCGAGGCTGTGATAAAACCTTAACCTTCCTAGAAAGCCAGAGGTGGTGATGCTGTTGTGTGACCTTCATCCTGGACAAGCCACGTGGGAGCCCAGACTTCCAAGGACGTAGGGGAAAATGGGATTTCACAAACCAACTTCTAACAGCTGCCATTTATGTTGCCGTTGGGTTTTGCTCCTAAATCTCCTCAGAGATGAGAGACTTGCTGTCCAGGGTGCAGTTAGTGGCCCAGAAGATAAACAAAGAAAGCTACATGACCCAAATACCAATTAAACTGGGAACCCTTTAATGTAACCTGAGCCGTGTACTCCTGCTTGCTGCTCCAGGCCCCCAGGAGGAGAAAGGCGGGATTAACTTGACCTATGAAGTGCAGTGATTACTGCCCAGACGCTGCCTCCTCACATCTTATTGCTACCGTCAATCCCACTCTTCATTCTTTTTTTAAAGGAAATCTTTATTGTATTTGTTCCTTTACCATTTAGTCCCCTTATGCCCTCCGCCCCCCAGCAATCGGCACGCTGTTGTCCATGTCCTTGAGTCCTTTTCCCTTTCTGCTCAGTCCCGCCACCGCCTACCCTTCCCCCACTAGCTGTCATCCGTTCTGCATCTATGAGTCTGTCTCTGTTTTGCTTGTTCTATTGATACAGCCTGCCATTCAAAATTACGCACAAATTCTGTTTTCCATTCATGCTCACTCCTAGCATTTCAGTTTTAAAATAGAATCACTAATATTTAAAAGAATTCTCTCATTCCCAATTTATCCCTTGACATTGCCAGGTTTGTACAGCTTGTCACTCAGTTTCAGTCATGCTTTCAGCACCTCAAGTGTTCTTGTCCGCTTACTCAGCCTTGTAAGCCATACAAAGATGCGTAAGATTTGGTGCCACCTTTAAGGACCTCACAAAACCTAACTTCCATGAAACAGGATAATGAAGTGCTAAACTGTGTGAAGTGACTGTAAGCTCAAAATGTGCTTTTAGAAAGAAAATCCCATGTTGACTTGAAAGAGTCTCAGGGACTTCCTCAATAAGAATCAGCTTAAGGATGGGTCAGCATTGAATAGCCTGAAAGAAAAAGGAAGGACAAAGGTATAGAGATGAAAAGAAGGATTAAGTTAATTCTAAAGAATAGGGAGAAGAAAGTAATCTGGCTGGCATGTAGGCTGTATATTAGGCCAATGAGGAAGCAGGGGAGCTTTCTACCAACTAAGGAAACAGGAATCCACTTATAAAACTCTTAATCCAATAATGGCACTGTTAATCCAATTATAAAGTTAGTAACTGTAAAACACCACCAGTGGTAAAGCCACCAAAAATAAATAAATAAATAAATGATGGGGCTCAAAGTAAAAATCTCCATTAAATTTCTAAAGCCATCAAACTAATCTCAGTGCTACAAGAAAAATTACAGATGGCACTAAGTACTGTTGCAGAGTTTCTTTAGTATTGCCCAGGGCACCTGGATACTGAACCGCAAGGAAGAAAGTGGTTAACTAATGTTTCTAAAACATTTTTACCACCAAACCATGTTCCTGTCATTATAGTAGAAGTTTCTTAAGGTTAGAGACCATATCTCACAAGAGGTCCCTTTTCTGGTCAGACACAGAAGGTGGCAGGAGCGATTTGCTGTTGATGGTGGTGACGGAAGGTGACAAAGGGCAAAGACTGCTGACTCTGCCGTCCCCTGCCTTGCGCTCAGCTGTCACGTCTCAGCACGTGACCGTCAGCGTCCTCCTCCCCACCCGCCTTCCTTCTCATAGTTCAATCGAGAAGAGAAAAATAAGTCAAGATTACTCATTTTTTTGTTTCATGTACAATTTCCTATAACCGACTTCTTTTTCTGTTTAATCTCTTAGTATGCTTTCTTGAAGCAATAAAACACCCTCTCCTCTTGTAACATCAACTTTCTTGGAATGGTTCCTGACAACATTTGACTAAATGAATCTCCCCAATAATTCCTGACTCTATCTTCATTCACTCATTTCTTCCTTTGTGTTCACCTATTGAACATCTACCGCAAGCCAGATAGTGTTTTTGGAACTAACTGGCGATACAATGTGGAATAAAGCCCAAGTCCTTGTTCTTTGAGAGTTTCCACTCCAGACAATAAATATGTTCTATGGCAGGTAATAGTGTATGGAGTAAAATAAATAGGGAAAGGGAGCTTGTAAGCTCAGAACGAAAGTCTGCTAACATTCCAGGAAGATGGAAAAGTATGTGCAAAGACCCTGAGGCAGCAGTGTGCTTAGCTTGTCTGAGGAACAGCAAAGAGGCCAGTGTGCCCAGAATGGTAAAAGTGAATAAGAGAACAGAAGCCAATGAAATCAGAGAGGAAGCCGCAGGTTACCATGGAAGGACACTAGACTATGGTAAGAGAGGCAGAAGTAAGGCAGACCATTTGGCAAGCTATTCCATCAAGTCAGGCAAAAGATGTCAGTGGCTTATTCCATGGTGACAGTACTGGAATTGAGAATTTGTCAGGTTCCACCTTTATCTCGAAGCTAGATTCAGTAGAATTAGCTGATATATTGGAGATGGGGTGAAAGAGGTGAAAGAAGCCACCAGAGATTCCTCCAAGATTGGTGATTTGAGCAGCTGGAATAATGAAACTGCTCTATACAGAGATGGGGAGATAAAGAATACCAGGTTTGAAAGGTGAAGTATGTCAAGTTCAGAAGTTTGATTTTGCACATGTTAAGTTTTTTGATGTCTGTTAGCTGTCCAGGCAGAGTCATCTAGTGAGCAGTAGGTTACATCAGTCTGGAGTTCAGGAAGGAATTTTGCCCTGGAGGTAAAAATTTGGAAATTATCAGCATGTGGATGTCACTTAAGGATATTTGGTGGGTTACAATCTCCCAGAGAGAGATTATAAATAGAGAAAGAAAAGAAGCAGACAGAGCCCTGGGAAACTGATGTTTAAAGACTGTGGAGAGGAGGAGAAACCAGGAAAGGAGAGCAGCAGCTCCATCCAAAAGCAGCAGAACACAGTCACACAGCCGTCACTCGTGCTTGGCAAGCTTGCAATTCACGCCAGCACACATCGCCAGTTCCTAGATCAGGGTAATTCCTACCCTCTGAGAACAATTTTGCAGAGCTCTTGGCTTTGCTAAGTAATTAGTTCTGCCCTCTGAGTCCTCCTTCTTCCATAAGAAATAACTCATAGTGCAGCTGCGCACCTTGAGGAGCCTGCTTTCTTTCTATGGAATGTTGGGGGTCCAAACACCTCTTTTTGGGGGGGTACTATTTGCCCTTTCATTTGTAGCTGATACAATTTCTTTTTTTAAATTGTAGGTTTCTTATTTATCAATTTATAATCAATTCCATTACACAAAAGCCCCACCAACATTTCTTTCCCAGACACGCCCTTCAGTACCATGGGTAATTAGTGAGGCTGCAGTGGGACATTGCTTCAACACCTCAGAGCTCTGTTACTTAACCTGAAATATCTATGATTCTTTTTCTGTTGTTATTCTATTACAGTTGTCTCAGTTTTCCCCCTTTGTCGTCTTCCACCCGGCCCAACCCCCACTCCCACAGTCAGTCCCCACGCAGTTGTTCATGTCCGTGGGTCATCCACACATGTTCTTTGACTAGTCCCTTCCCCTCCTTTCTACCATTATCCCCCTCTCCCCTCCCCTAAAGTATCTGTGGTTCTTAAATACCGGCCTTCTGATCCTCAGAAATGCTACTAGACATACCCTGAAATTTTTCTGTAGTATTAGCAAGGGATCTTACTGCCACACCCTTGAGGCCTTTGCCTGAAGCCATGCTTTTCCGGTGGTGCCCTGGATGCGGTCTCGGCCCTACAGCCATTTTGTCCTTCGAGAATTTTTTCCTGGATGAAAGTGAGGATGAGAGGTAGTTTATTTTTGAAGCCAGAAAGTTCTGGTTCTTTTACAGTTCTTCTAAAATCAGGTTGAAATTCAACAAGCTTTTTTTAAAGCTCAGGTCTCTCTTTTCATATTTTAACATCTGTGGATTAAGAAAACAAAGCAAAATTACTAGACCCTTCTGATATTCTGTTTGGAAATCTTATCCAGAGCTACGAGTTCATAAGACACATGTTCTACTTTACACATTCTGCAGATGAGAGTTTTGCTGTACTTTCCACCAGTCTATAGTACAAGCCATATTTTCTCCAGGGTTTTCCTCACTGTCTTTGAGTGTTCACCAATTGCCTTCTTGAGGCACTTTTAGCTCCGACCTGCTACGTGATCCTCAGGCCAATGCTACTTGTTTTGCTGTTTAGTTATGACAACACCCTACTTCCAGGTAACAAGTGCTGTTCCATGTACATGCAAGTGTTCCCAGGAAAAGAAGGTGGAGCTGCCAGAAACTTCACACCACCACTCCGATCAGGGTGGATCAGATTCAAGGGTAGGGCATAAGGACTCTGCCTCGTGGTGGAAATAGTATCAAGCAAACTGGAGGCATCTTTAATCAACCACAAATGCAGAAATGCAAAGGGGGAGCAGGTCTGAAGATGACAGTTCAATCTGGTTCACTGAATTTGAGACAGCCAAATTAATATTTCAGATAGGCATGCTGATAGGGCTCTGACCCCCTAAAGGGAGATGTAAGCTTGGGAAGTACGAAGATGAATACTGTTACCCCCAAAGAGAGTATGGAGTAAGAAGAGAAGACTCTTAGGGCTAATGCTTGAGAAACTCCAGGTCAGGTGTGGAGCAGCCGGCAGCATAGACAGAAGAAGAGTGTTCAGAGAGGCAGAAAGCACACCAGGCTGGTGCGATGGTATGGAAGGCAAAGGAGAGAACCAGGTGAGAAGGAAAGCGTGCTCTTCCCCAGGCTTCTGCCGCTTGACTGGAGGGAGCACATTCTAGACCAAGTAAAAGCAACATACTTTTCTACCAGGTTAAAAATACTAGCAGGGTTCTGGCCAGACTGTAAAATTGGTTTTTGTAAAAGTAAGGAAGTATTTAATTGATGTGAATTGGGGGGGAAATAATTAGCAACCCAACAAACCAGACAGCCGTGATGCTTGCAGGCCGAGCTGGATACATCCCTCCTGACAGGAACTGCGTTCAGGGACGAGGACGGGAAGCGCAAAACCAGCAGCGCGCCTGCAAACTGTCCTCGCACACAGGAGTCAGACGGTTTGACATTTTATTTGCTTGTTTTTAAAGATAAAGACAGTCTTCTGGGAAAATTAATCATCAAGATAGGATATATCTTTACACCAAGTATAAATCAAGTAAGAATGCTGTTGACAAGCAGAAATTTCCTTTTCAAACTATGTTCATGAAGCTGAGTTTTGTAAGCGATGCCCTCCTGGGTGGTGTTCCCTGACAAGTGCAAGCTGGCTTGTGCTGATTGGAAGCAAACACAACAATTTGCCTAAACTCTTCTTCCGTCCAAGTATTCCATATTCACCCTCAGCCCAGCTCCTGCCCACTCGGATGTCAGGATTCACCTCCCTTCCTTCCTGGCCTTCTCTGTCCCTCAGCGGACAGTACGCATTGCACAGAAATCAAGAACACCAAGAATCTTTGTCCTTTGCGAGGCCCTGGAACCCCTTCTATGGGTGACTGTCCTGCTGTGTAGAGAAATTACAATGTATGTCATGCGCTGCTTTCTCAGCCCCCTTGGGGTAGTGGGTTTCATCTCCTATGGGGAGATGACCATAAAACCACTTTCATATAGGTGTTCCCAGATTTCTGAAGCTCTAGGAGAATTGTCACCAAAGGCTTCCATGTTCAATAGAAAAAGCCAACTCATTGCTTTGCTGGCACGTCTATCAGGGCAGACGTCACCTGCACCAGGTTGGTGCAGTCTCTGAAACATGCCGAAGAGAACCACAGAGTCCTGCTGGTGATTGAGTATAAAAATGAAGAGAAGCAGGCTGAAAGGGAAAATATTCATAAAGAGGTAAAATGTAAATGACTTCAGGAAGGGACTGGGTAATAGTACAAGTTTTTCCAGAAGATTGATTTGAATTTTGGAAAAGTCTTCTAATTGCCCGGAGTTCATGCAAATCCAAGTTCTGAATGTTTTTGAGGTCTGCCCTATCGATTGTAATATGTAATAGAAAGAACTAATTATCTTAGAACTGTGCAGCTGCATGCAAACCTCAGATTAATATCAGAGTTCAAAGACAGAAGCAGATGTGTAAAGCAGAAACAATGCCAGATACATACTTTGGAGCATTAAGAAATATTTGGTTTGATGAAAGAGTCTTATTCAATAACAATTTTCCGTCTCTCAACCATGGTGATGGGATTAATATTCATGAGTCTGTCAACTAGGTTGCTGTTTTCATTGTATTTGTTATTGTCCGTTTGGAGCTTAATAGACAGGAAATTGCTGGGATTTTTTTTTGTTTGTCTGGTTTGGAGCCTGTGTAAATTTTGGAAATTCCAAATGGAAGACACTCAAAAACAAATCCCAAAAAGGTGCTTCTGTGATTGTCTGTTGCGACTCGTTATCGTCCTTTTAGCAGAACTAAGAATGACAGCACACAATTCAGTTTGCTGAATCATGCCTCTTAACTTTTAAGCTAAATGATTGACATTTGGACACAAATATTTAAGACAGCAAGTCTTTGTTGATCTCATGATTTAAACCATCTTTCTGGATGCCCGGCCCAGATACTGGTGGCTTGGAAAAGCTCGAAGCCAAAAACGCCAAATACCCCGTGGGATTTTGAAAGAGACCTAGCTTTGTGACATCAGCAAATCTTCACTGATATCCAGCCTTTTATCAGAAGAGTATCAAAACTTTTCACTTGGAAAAGGTCTAGTAAAAACTGTCCGTAGCAAAAATGACTGAGAGAAAATATAGCGAAATGTAAACAGTCATCATTTGTAGATGGGAGGGCTTTGCGTGACTTCTGATCCTTCTTCCAAATGCTCTTTCTCTTCCTAAATTTTGTACAATTAGAATGGAATGATGATAAACTGAGATGAAACTAAATGTTTTTAAATGTCTTAATTAAATGTCACCTTACATCTAACAGGACATTAGCTCCTTCATAAAGTGCACATGCTAGCTTAATAAGTGGTTCAATTTATAAATGAATTTTTGAGTTGTTTAGTACCACTGGAAATATTCATTCGTTAATAGAGATCAAGGAACTGTATGGCCCCAATTTCCAATATTTGTGGGGTGTGAAATTTTTTATTTGAATATACTAATCAATAATAGAATTTTTTCTTTATCTTATCATTTGAAAATAGGGTCCAGAATTAGTGACTTGCTTTCCCTGGTATGAATTAACTTCAGGTATGTCCTGGCACATTCTGGGTGCCACATGGAGAGGTAACAAACTGTGAGGTAATGAATTGTGCAGGTGTAGATCCAAGACAATCGTCGGAGTGAGATAAGGCTGATCCTCCTGGACTCAGTCTCACCCCGATGTTACCATATAGAGTGAGTCTTGGAGATTCAAACTGGTGGTAGAAGCATGGGAGATGGGCAGGTGGTAAAATCTCTAGTCTGAAAAATAGCGTTCATCAAGAATAGCAAGAGTGAGGGAAGACAATGGGTCTTCAGCAACTCTGCAACCAAAGGCCAAAAAGATTGGCAGAGTTTTGGACCATCTCCCCGTTGCAAAGACTGGTGCGACAATAGAGGTTCAATGCCTGTCCGCACTGCCATTGCATCCACAGTGCTGAGAAAACAGCGTGTGGTAGCCAGCCATCTGCCGCATTGGAGCCATTACTCTATGCCAGGCATTGTGCCAAAAGCCTCATATCCTTTACCTCATCTGGAACCCACAACTCTACAGCAGGTTTTATTATCCAATTTTTCAGGGGGATCTGAGGCTCACATGGTAAAGTAACTTGCTTAAGATCTCACCTGTAGTAAATGGCAGCGTTGGAGTCTGAATGTAGGTCTGTGTGATTTCAAAGCCATTGCCCTTCAGTGTGATGATACATTCATTGCCTCTTAACACCTGTTTCATGGAGTAAAATACATGTAGCTCTGGGCAGTTTCATAGCATCTTCACACAGACCCTCACACCAGCACTGCAACATAGTTGGAGAAGATATCACTTCTATCCTTCATGTACCAGTACAGAGAACAGAGAGACAGAGTGCATCCCATAAGGCCACAGACATGGAAAAGAGTGGAGATGAGAACCTAGGATTCCTGCTTTTCTTTTTGTTCCTTTTAATCCATAACATATTGTCTTCAATTTCTCATTTCATCAGCAAAATGTCTTTGCATGGCAGTGAAAGCTATCTATTTTCTACCACCTGACGAGGAAGAATAATGACCCATATACAGCATACTCAGGATGTTAATGATCCTGCCAGCACACGGGCTTAACCTCTCCCTGCAAAGGGACAACATAGGCAGACTCTGAACACCCACGGGAGTTAGATTTGCATAATATCCTAAGTATGGACTTCCTTAGTTACTTCATTTATGGATTTTCTCTGAAAATTTTCAGCCTATGTGTTATGCTCAACAAAGCCCCATTAGATGCCTGAGATGAATTCCTTTTTAGCTTGTAGTACAACCATCAAGATGATAAAAGCACTCTTTAATGATGCACGTGCAACCTATTTTTCTACATGTATGAACCCAAGTACTTTTTGACTGAATATTCTCTTCTTCAGACATGCTTTGAAGGAAGAAATGGAGTAGGATGGGTTATATTTCTATGTTGATCAGCTATTGCCACAATAATGCTGAAAACCAACCTCTCTAAAACCAAGTGGCTTAGAGCAAAGACTTTTATTCCCATGCTTATATATTGGGTTGGCCAAAAAGTCCATAGAGTTTTTCCATAAAATAAAAGACACACTTTTCATTTTCACCAATAACTTTATTGATTTGAATATTTTGAATATGTTGACTATCTCCTGCATGGTAGAGCGTTGATTGTTCTCAATTAATGTGTTGATTTGATTGCTATTAACTTCAGCTGGTTTACCTGACCATGGGGTATCATCCAACAAGAAATCTCCAGCACAAAATTTTGCAAACCACTTTCGACACATTCAATCAGTCACAGCACCTTCTCCATACACTGCACAAATCTTTTTTTTTTGCATTTCAGTTGCATTTTTACCTTTCTTGAAATAATAAAACATAATATGTTGAAAATGTTATGTATGTTCTTCCATTTTCACTATTAAAATGGGTACACAAAAATTCACCCATTTTGGTAAGTTTTTTTTAAATGCACACTGACATGACAACTGTCACAGTACAATGTAACACAAATTGTTTCGAATGACATTAAAGACAACTAGGTGCTAGCAGAGCCATCCTACAGAAAACAGCAGGTGAACTTTTGGGCCAACCCAATACAGCTGCAGATTGGCTCTGGCTCTGATGATCCAGACTGGGCCTGGCTGGGCAGCTCCGCCTGAGGGGATACGGCTTTCATGTACATGGTTACAGCAAACCCAGAGCTGAGCCTGGGCCTATGGGAAATCCCAGAAGAGTGACAGTAAAGAACCACACTCTTTGTGGCTCTAAAATTCTAACTTACGTGGAGGAAATAAGCAGCGTCTGAGCTATGTACAGCAGACAGAAAATAATAATGAGTAAAATATTGTCAACTTGGAACCCTATTTCCAAACTGAATAGAATGACAGGGGCAAAAATGAATGTTAGTGATTTTTTTCCACGTTGAAAGACTGCTGTGATTATGCTTTGTTTTGCATAATGAAAGGACAGCGACTGCTCTAGTGGTCTAAGTGTGCCCTTGCATGTTTCAAATATCAGCATTCATAATTAATGATCAACTGATTTACACTCCTCCATTTAAGTAGACAGGAAATGCTGTTCATTAAAAATAAATTTCTAACACATGAAAGTTTTATCTTCTCTATTTCCATGTTCAATTCTTAATAGTCATTGGCTAAGTACTGCTGCAATGTGAAATTTCGAATCCTGATACATTTTATAGTCTTTTTAGTAAACTCTGAATACATAGCTTATCTCTGGGAATATTATGACATGAATAAAACACTGAAATATAAATGAAGCTATTTCACACATCTAACAAGAAAATATGGAAATCCAAACACCCTGGTAAATCTCAATAAATTATAATTCATGTTTGCTCCAGGTTCAAAAACCTTGCTCGCTGGCTTCAGCCAAAGTTATACAATCCAAGCCCCACATTGGGCTGTCTACCATCCATGTATCAGTCCCGCTGCCTGTCTGTTCTGACTTCTTTGGATCCACAGCTGTGGTAGGAGCAACGTTCCAATTTTACCCCTTGAGAGAGTGTTTCCTTTTGTACTTTCTTAGTTTATCCATCACAGACCATGGACATGCAACTCCAGGCCTTGCAAGGCAAGATGGCTTACAGGGAGAGAGTGAGTGGCCTGGGTTTGGCCATCCCAGGAAGGTCTGTGTTTGCTAGGACGGGGACTCTAGGAGCAACAACATCATCATGGAGGTGGCAAAGAAGGTGAAAGTTCTTGATGTAATAAGAAAAATTTAAAAATTATATGCCGATGTCACTAAGAACTAATCTTCCATCCATGAAATTGCCTAATTTATAAATTAAAGTTTATATAGGTATGTATGTATAGGAAAAAACATAGTATATACAAGATTTTGTCTATCCCTGGTTTGGGGCATCTCCTGGGGGTCTTGGAACATATTCCCCGTGGATAAGGAGGGGACTGCTGTAGTTATTTATTTGTACACATTGATGTTATTTGAGGACATACTTAATCATCGCTCTTTAGTATATTCTGTAAAGAAAAAAGCCTGTATTGGCACACAAAAGAAGGTGATAAGTAAAAGAGAACTTGTGTCTCAATAGAGACGTGAATTCTCAAGGAACTTTTATGTTGATTAATTCACATAATATTTGCAAACACTCTGGTGTGAAAGCAAATGCTACTAAAGAACTGAAATGATTAAATTGTGAAAAGAACTGGATTTTTAAGCAGATGAGTAAGGACCACGCGTTCTGTCTTTTAACCATCAATCGGTTAGTTATCTGCACTGCAGTTCAGTCTGGTTCCAGCTCAGCAACAGTGTCCTCCTCCATTTGTTTGCTGACTCTGATTCTATTCCCTTGTTCTTGCCTTGGCCTTCAGCTTCAACTTCCCCAGCAGTTACTTTAGTTCTTGTTTCTTTATCTGCTCTACTCAGGAAAGTCTCCGTCTACTAAGCTATTCATTTCAGTGACAGAATCATTTATTTTTAAAAAGCTAAGCTAACAAAAATAACAACATACAATTATCCTTCTTGAGAAAGATTTTAGAGAAGTTGGAAATTAAATAAAATGGCATTTATTTTACAAACTGTCCTTCACCTATCCTGAAGTTATCATAACAATTGCTTGAAATCTTCCTATGACATCTGGTCCACTCTTTACAGTAAAGGTGGTTTTGTAGGTCAGTCATGAGAGAATTACCTGTATTACCAGTCACTAAGCTCTGAGTGCTCACCCTTTAGGTCTCAACTCAAATATCCCTTTCCCATAAAACTTCCCTGGACTGCCTGGCCTGGATTAGGTCCCCTGGTGATGTACATATGCACAGCACTGCGAACATCCTTAATCCATCCCCTGCAGCTTAATGGCCTATTTCTTTATTCCTCAATAAACCAACTTCCATGAGGGTAGAGGATGCCTCAGTCACTTGCCACATCCTTGGCCTGCCGTGATCCATTCAACATTTTGATAAATGTGAATAAATGTAGGGCAGTGCACTTGCTACTGGGGATGCCAAGCTCTAGAAGCCATCTGAGGGCATTCATTGTCTAGTTGGGCATGCAGGAGAAAGAAATATAAATAGAAGCATTATAAAATAAAGAATAATCAAATGTAGAATACACTTTTAAAAATCCTAAATTTTCAGTGATGTCTACAAGGACTGCAGCTGGGCATGGCCCAGCAGGCTGTGCAAAACAAAGGTGACAGACTACCAGAGGAATGGAGCAGCTTCACCACCTAAGTGCAGAGTGAGTCTTCTTGGCAGGAGAGACAGTGTGAGCAAATTAAAGAAGCTCATGCATAACTAATTCTAGGGACATATTTGTACTTTTAAGTTGTATTCCATACGATACCAAGGGCAATAGGAAAATTTTTCTCTCTCTCTTATTTTCTTTCTAGATGTATGAAGCAGGTAGGACTGAGAGCTTTTGTACTTTTTAAACAAAGAAACAATAAATTTGTAAAGTGACAAAACAGGTTAGGGCAGTAAACTGTGGGATGGTGACTAGGAAATATATGGGGGAACCAGTGAAAGGCAAGGGTTGTTTTAGTAGGCGTGTTTGCACAGGTCCATTTTGATGTTGACACCCAGTCTCTAGTGAGAAGAATTTCCTATTGCAGGGAGGGTACCTTTCTCACAGGAAATCTTTCTTTCTTTTTTTTTTCAAGCAACTACTTAATGACAGATTAGAACAGTGATTTTCAACTGGTGTGCCACAAGAATTTTAAAACATGCAATACCTCACTATTTAGTCAAGGACACTGACCTTTTTTCCCTTTAATTGTCAAATAAAAAGATGACAATAGTCTTCCGGCCAAGATGGAGGTGTAGGTAGATATACTGTGCCTCCTCCACACAGTTTGATTTTCTGTCAGTTCTTGGTTGTCCCCCAAAAGAGGGACAACAACAATTTAAAAACAAAAAACAACCAGAACTGACAGAAAATCAAACTGTATGGAAGTCCGACAACCAAGGAGTTAAAGAAGACACGTTCATCCCGTAAACAGGGCGGAGCCGGGTGGAGAGCACCAGGCAAGATGGCCGTTTGTGGAGCAGTGGGGGCAGCGCTGCAGCTGCCCGGAGAGGCCCTCGGCAAAACCCGAGGATGGCTGACGCAGACCCACCGGGGCCAAGACTGGTGGACCAGGCGGTGCCTCATTCGCACGCAGATAAACCGGGAGAGAAAGCTGGGGAGCCGAGCGAACCACACAATCCACCATCTCAGGGAAATAAAGCCTCAAACTTCCGACTGAAAACACCTGTGGGGGTTGAGGCAGCAGTGGGAGGAACTCCCAGCCTCACAGGAGAGTTCATTGGAGAGACCCCCAGGGACTTAGAATGTACACAAGCCCACCCACCCGGGAATCAGCACAGAAGGGCCCAATTTGCTTGTGGGTAGCAGGGGAAGTAACCGAAAGCCAGCAGAGACCGGAGCAAGTAACATTGCTCCCTCTCAGACCCTGCCCCCACAGAAAGCATCACAACACAACAACTTGTGTTACCCTGCCCTGGTGAACACCTAAGGCTCTGCCCCTTCAAGTAACAGGTGCATGGAGAAAAAAAAATGGCCCAAATGAAAGAGGAGATCAAAACACCAGAAAAAATACAATTAAGCCACAAAGAGATAGCCAATCTATCAGATGCACAGTTGAGAACACTGGTAATCAGGATGCTCACAGGATTGGTTGAATTTTGTCTCAAATTAGATGAAGAAATAAAGACTATGCTAAGAGAAATAAGGGGAAATGTACAGGGAACCAATAGTGATGGGAAGGAAACTGAGACTCAAATCATGGTGTGGACCAGAAGGAATAAAAAAATATTCAACTAGAAAAGAACGAAGAAACAAGAATTCAAAACAATGAGGAGAGGCTTAGGAACCTCCAGCACAAGTTTAAATGTTCTAACATCTGAATCATAGGGGTACCAGAAGAAGAAGAGGAAGAGCAACCAATTGAAAACTTATTTGAACAAATAATGAAGGAGAACTTCCCCAAGCTGGTGAAGGAAATAGACTTCCAGGAAGTCCAGGAATCTCATAGAGTCCCAAAGAAGTTGGACCCAAAGAGGAACACACCAAGACACATCATACTTACATTACCCAAGATTAAAGATAAGGAGAGAATCCTGGAAGCAGCAAGAGAAAAAGAGACAATCACCTACAAAGGAGTCCCCATAAGACTGTCAGCTGATTTCTCAAAGGAGACCTTACAGGCAAGAAGTGGCTGGAAGGAAGTACACCAAGTCATGAAAGGCAAGGACCTACATCCAAGAATACTCTATCCAGCAAAACTTCCATTTAGAATGGAAGGGCAGATAAAGTGCTTCTCAGATAAGGTCAAGTTAAAGGAGTTCATCATTACCCAGCCTTTATTATATGAAATGCTAAAGGGATTTATATAAGACATGGAGGGATATCAACAGGGAGGTGGGAGGGGGATAGAGGGGAAAAAAGTACAGAGAATAAATAACATAAGTGATAGGTAGAAAACAGACAGGGAAAGGTTAAGAATAGTATAGGAAATGTAGAAGCCAAAGAACTTATGTGTATGACTCATGGACAAAAACTAAAGGGCGGGGAATGGGGACGGTGCAGGACGGAGGGGAATAAAGGGGGGAAAATAGGACAACTATAATAGCATAATCAATAAAATATATTTTTTTTTAAATGACAACAGCCAATACAACAATAGCTGTCTGGTGTGAATGCCCTGCCTTGAACCATAAATAAATAGGTCTTAAAATAAATCTTATTGGTCACCAGTGTTATTGGTCACATTGCATAATAAGGTTGTGTCTGATTGGTTAATTCTTTGTACCAAAAATCCTTATATATAATTATAGGCACCTGATTTTTAAAAAATTCACTTTGAAGCATAAAGGGTAGATAATTACTATTATTATTATTATTATTATAAATCAATTAACCAAAATTACTGTATACCTAATATTTTTGTCATAGCGGTAAAAAAGAATATATTTTTGTTGTGCTGCAGAATATTAGTAATTGGTTTATGTGTGCCATGAGATGAAAAAGGTTAAAAATCACTGCATTAAAAGAATACTTGATAAGATAAAATAAACTTTCATTTGCCATATTTAATGATTTCATATTGTCTCACAAGAAAATAATTATATTCTTCCTCCTGGCAGGTCACAATGGGGTATTTTTTTTTCAATTAGTTTACCTCCGACATTATTTTGTATTAGTTTCAGGTGGACAGCATAGTGGTTAGACAATCATATACTTTACAAAGTGTTCCCCCTGATATTTCCAGTACTCACTCAGCACCATACACAGTTATTGCAATATTATTGACTCTGCATTTTACATCCTAATGACTATTTTGTGACTGCCAATTTGCACTTCTTATCCTTTCACCTTTTTCATCTTTCATGGGAAATTTTATGATCTGCTTTTAGGTAGAAAAGAGGGCAGAGAGCCTTTCCTGAGTCTGCGGTTTCTCAAGTGCCTTCCCTTCAAAATAATCAATGCCAAAGCAGCATATTGCGGGGTGGCATGTTCAGAGTCCCTTCAGGGGAAAGGAAGGGCCAGGAGCATGGCTAATAAGACCTGATGCCTGACTAGACAGAGAAGGTGAAGAAGGGGGAGTGCCTTCGAGGGGTCCCCTTTGAAGAGATGTGAAGAAGAGTAGGCTGTGTGTGTGTGAGAGAGAGAGAGAGAGACAGAGAGAGAGAGGGGGGCGGGGTGGGGAGGACATGGTGAGAGCAGGTGCCTGAGCTGGGTACGTTGAGTAGAAGTGACAACAGCACAGACTAGCAGGGGGGAAATATCTCACATATGGTGTGATCTTGAGGCTCAGTTTGTGCTGAATTACTGATATTACCAGTTACTAAGGACAACTGCATACAGATGTTTTGCTAGGCTGAAAAACTCACAGACAAGAGCATTCAGTTGGAGAAGAAAAATACTAATGTATGGCTTTTGCTAATAAATTGAAAAGACAACAAATAAATAATTCAATTCTCTCACAGATTCTCTCAAAGTGATACTGATCTTTCTGACTCAAAGTCATCACATCCCATCACTGATTTCTAACAGTCTTAAAAAATCCAATATGAATATAAAGATCAATATTTTGACCTTATTATTTACCACCACCTTCAGATGTGAACAGAAAAATTCGACAAATAAACACAATTGATGTTTAAGCCAGGCAGGTCACCAAGGCCAGAGGAACATCGTGATAAGCACACAGGTTGCATACTTTCATTTACTATAAAAGAAGGGTTTTGTAAGATGTGAACTTTTGTAGCATGATCTACCCTGTACAAAAGAAAAATTGTTTTTGGCTTTTAGAACTGAAGATCAAAGTGTGCAGAAATCGGGCCAAATAGCCACAAAGTGTCAGCACTGTGAAAACAGTTCTGTAGTTTTTTCCAACAGCGCTGCCTTCCAATAATCTGGGATGCACAATGTTGTAGCAGTTGGGTAAGTTTTTACTTGGATGTGTTGTGGATTCTTCAAAAAATTAACAGATAGTCAGCAACTACAGAGCCAGCTATTAAATTGCTGCAATTTCTATTGCTGAAATGTTGACCCTTCTGTGAATGTGCCAGAAGCAATGATGAGACTGCAGGTTGAAACCAATCTGCCAAGTCCCACCTCATTAGGCTCCCATCTGATTTTAGCATATTGGCCCCAAACTCTGCAGTCCGCCTCCGTCCAACACAGGAAGCCCTTCTGACATTTGGCGATAGGCTGTGGGAGCCATATTGAGAAAGCCAGGAGTCTGACCAGATGGTAGCTCTCCCTTGGACTTCTTCAGAGATTTGTTTTCTCTACGAGGCAGACGGAATTGGGCAAGTCCTCCGAGCACATGGCCTTTTCTGTACTGTCATTATACGAGGAAGCCTGGGCTAGTCTTTTGGCAGCTGAACATTTGGCAGGCTGGCAATCTTGGCAAAGCTGTGCAGCTCACAGACTTGGGGGCCCTTCAGACTACAAAGCAATTCTTGCACTTTGTAGAGTTCCTAGATGAGGCGGGGGAAAAACGAAATGATCCATCACAAGCATCTAAAGACATTGTGGAAATATGACCAGCTCTGCCAAGAGAGAGTGAGACAGGAATGTATTTAGTAAGTCTTTCCAGTAGAAATCTTATTTTGAAAGTTTTAAAGTGCATTAATGATGATTGGGTGTTATAGAACACCATTTGTGTATTGATTTCCACACATTTCCCCAAATCAGCCTAGACTCCATGGCTTTTTTTTTTTCATAGTGAGAACAGGAATCTTTGTCATTTTATAATTATTATTACTTCCATATTTTCTTTTAAGGAAAATATAACAAGGACACTAAAGGGTTATATGCTTTGACTCCCCAATATTTAACTGACTTTTTATAAAAAAGCAGCTTTATTGATTAAGATAGAACTCATATACTATACAGCTCATGCATTTAAAGTGTACAAATGTACAATTGTGCATTTAAAGTGTATAATTGTGGTTTTTTATTATATTAAGTTACTAATTTCTTTAATTTTTAAAAAGGGTTTTATTTCAGTATTTTTAGGGGTAGAGGAAAAGAGAGAGAGAGAAACACCAATGTGAGAGAGAAACATCAATCACTTGTCTCTTTTATGTGCCCTGACTGGGATTGAACCCACAGTCCAGGCACGTGCCCTGATTGGGAATCAAACCATTGACCTTTTGGTTGGCAGGATGACTTCTAACCAACTGAGCCACAATGGTCAGGGCAAATTATAAATTTCTTTAAGGTATGGTAAGATATATAAAACGTATTAGCCATTTTGACTATTTTAAAATTTACAGTTCAGTGGCATTAATTACATTCATAATGTTGTGCAACTATCACCACTATTTTCAAAATGTTTCATCACCCTAAACAGAAATTCCATAACAACTAAGCAAAAACTCCTCATTCCCTCCTTTTACAAGTCCCTGATAACCTCTAATCTATTTTCTATATCTATGAATTCACTTACTCTAGATATTTCATATAAGTAGAATCATATAATATTTACTTTTATGGGTGGTTGATTTCACTTTGCATAATGTTTTCCAGGTCCATCATGTTGTAGAAATGTGTTAGGATTTCACTATTTTTGATACTTGAATAATTTCCCATTGTATCTATGCATCACTTTTGTTTATCCATTAATCTGGCAATGGACACTTAGGTTTTTCCTGCCTTTTGGCTCTTGTGTTCAATTGACTTTTGTCAATAGAATGGCCTTTCAAAGGGGAGAATGTGGGCCCAGGTGCGTGTTGCATGCAGCAGCACATGCGTTACAAATACTGTACAATTGTAAGTGCTCTAAGGAAAGGAATCGCAAGACAGGCCTCCCAGTGCCCAGCATCAGTAAAGATCCATTAGAATGAATTGCATGCGTATGTATACATACCTATGTGTGTGTGCGTGTGTGTATACACACACATAAAATAAAGAGCAAGATCATGGAACACTTGTTCGAACATAATCTGATCGGAAAAAGTATTGTGGTTCCCCTAAGCATAAATCATGCCTGACTGATCGAATAGACTTCTGTGAGGTGCCACATATTTATGTAGGAAAACAGACACTGAGAAGATGGCTTGTTTAAACTTTCCAAATGTCTTGAAGAAAGTTTTACACCAAGGCTATATGTTTTCATTAAATCACCATGGAATTGGAAATAGGTGCAAACTGTTTTACCAATGTAAAATATTGACATTTAATTCAATGAATGTTTATTACATGCTTAGTTAGAAACTATGGGAAATACAAAGTAAGGAATCCTCTTCCAAATCCACAACTCAATGAGAAAGGAAGTATAAAAATAATGTAAAATATGTAGGGAATAAAGGATCACATTTAAAAAAAAATATATATATATAAACAATGGAATGCCTTAGAGAATCAGATCTAAGATCAGTTTTATTTTAATGTATCTTTTAAGTGTTAGAGAATGTATAAGAGGAAATCCTCAATTTACACACACCAAAAAATTCTTCCAGGAAGGAACACCATAGAACAGTTGATACTTTGCAATTGAACAACAACTATGAAAGTGATGAATACTTCTCAAGTGAGCATTTAAAAAGCTAATGCATTAATAATACAACACAAATATAACCAAAGGAATAGATTTTATTTTGTCAATTATGCTCCATTAAATATGACCCAGGATAAGTGATTAAATATGATTTTTCTCACACCAAAATATCATATTGGACACATAGGATTAAGAGAAAAAAAGACAATGGTATTAGACAATAATAGAATGACTACTTGGAAATAAGCCAGAAAATATCTCCTAACCTCTTCATAATCTTGGAGCAATCATATCTACTCTTGGAATTAGATATTTAAAATATGGAATTTATAGAATCCTGCACACTCACAAGTTCCATTTCATTGAAAACATCAACTTTATAATAAAAATCTCACTACTAAAAACATCAGAAATTAACAAAAAACCTCAGATTTACATTTTATGTAAGATGTGAAGAATCCTGTGGTATGAACTGCTAAAACATTTTTGGTAAAATGTTTTTTTTATTGTTGTTCAAATACAGTTGTCTCCATTTTCATCCCACTATGCCCCCCCCCTGCCCGCCTCACCCATCCCCATCTCCCACCCTGGAACCTACCCTCTTTGGCTTTGTCCATGGGTCCTTTATACATGTTCCTTGATGGCCCTTCCCTTATTATCCCCTATTCCATTCTCTCTCTCCCTCCTCCCCTCTAGTTACTGTCAGTTTGTTCTTTATTTCAATGTCTCTGGTTGTATTTTGCTTGCTTGATTTTTTTGTTTCATGCAAAAAATCAGAACACCACTTCGACAAATGATCAGAAACCATTGTTTAGCTTTTAGTAAATGTTATTTTCAGTGTCAACAACTTACAACTTATTACCAGGTGGTAAACTCTGAGATATTCAATCATAGAAATAGTACAAAATAATGTGAAAGCATCATTAAACCAAATGAGAATTTAAAATGCACCAGAATACTCAAAAAATGCCCAACTTTTAAAGTTACTATACATACTAACCATTGATCTAAATTAACCATGGAGCTTATAACACACAAAACTCTTCCTCTTTTTTTGCTAACTAACTCTTCCTCTTTTTTTGCTTCCTCTTTTTTTTGCTTTCTAAAATGTAATAGATCTAGTTGTGATGTGTGGCAGTGATTTCCACACGTGTGTAAACACACAGTCCTGAGAATCTACACGTTTTGAGCACAGCTCCGTGTGACTCCTGTGTGAGCAAGTGTGGATCATGTCTGTGGGATGGGAATTAATTTGGCAAAGGTGTATCTTAAAAAATTCCGGCTTGCTGATCTCCTTCACCTGGTCCTGTCTGCCACCAGACCTGA